>CM070529.1:37037195-37297880 GCA_036346145.1 Olyra latifolia | reverse complement strand
CTCCGCCACCTCATCGCCCCGGTCCCTCTCCTCAACACCCAACACCTCACCAACCCCACCCAATCATCACCAACCCAAACCCACGGGAGAACCCCATGAATCCACCACCACTGCCCACTGCCGCCTTCCTGCCACCGTCGATGGCCTCCACTGCTCCTCATATTTTTCCCTCCTCCTCCCATCGCCAAGAATGGGCCCTATCGCCCGCCTCTACCCACCAGACGTGGCCTCTCTCTCTACTCGAAACCTGCATGTTAGCCACGCCAAGAGCGATCGGGCCGAGCCTAGCATCCTGCCCAATAAGGATTTAAAGTCTTTCATTTCAATTTCTACCGCATTTTAAATTTTGTTTAAAATATCTAATCACTTTTATAAATCCTGCAAAAATCCTTAAAAATCTAAAATAAGATGAAGAATTTTTATAAAATATAAATACCATATTTTTCTAAATAAAAGAACCCTAATTAAGGTATTAACTATTGTCCAATTTTCAAAGTTCTTTAAATTGAAGGACTTAGATGCAAAATTAGCAAAAACTTCCTATACAAAAATTACTCAAAATAATGTCTTACATCTAGAAATGGTGCCCTTGCATTTTTTAAAACTTACAAAAATTCAAATTTGAATTTAAAATCCTTTCTTTAATTAAATTAGAATTTTTCTTTTAAATATGAAATTGATATAAGATCTTACTAGTAAATTCTACATATTCCACTCAACTCATATAAATATTTCCATATAGCATTATAATGCCAAAATCAATTCTTCTAATTATTATTATAAGGTCAAATAGAAATACCAATATTTCAAAACTGGTATTAAAATATGAACTTTATCCTGTTATATATCATTTTACCATAAATAAGTTATAAAAATCTCTCCATAATTATTATTTATAATTACCAATTATAAATCACATACACTAACCCTAGCTTCATGCTGCCCAAAGAAAATACCTATTTTTACATTAACCTCCTACCTTTTCTTTTCAAAAATATTTTTAAATTTCTAGAAAATCGCATAACCCATCAAATTTTTTATCCTAGACTTTTTTAATGTATTTCATCGCTTATTTAAAACTTTTCTTATTAGAATATTTATTGAATTTTCTCTTTTTCTATTTTTGCAACGTATAAACAACGCACCTACACGCCTAAGTTTTAATCAAAAATGTCCGGGAGATATATTAATGTGATCCGATCTCCAAATAAGGTAGGTTTTTTCCTTGAAGCATATTGAATTTCAATTTCAATTATTATCTATTTATTGCATTTACTTTCTAGTTATTTATTTGTGAATCATCTTTATTTAAATTATGGTATTTAACATTTTATGTAGAATAGATATTCCAAATCCACAACCAAAAGCCCACCTAAAAATGAATAGACTTGAGTATACCTTAGTATAGGAAAATCTAGATATGTAATTATTTCAACAGTAGGATAGAATTCATTTGTCTTTTGATAGACAATGAAATGTAAGACTAAAAATTGAAAAGTATAGGCATGAATTACAAGAGTGGTAATTGCATGGGTAAGGTATTGCCTTATCGCTTTCACAATACTTTTGGAATGCTAGCCAAGTAGTAACCGTAATGATCGTATGAGGCCGTGCATTGCCTGTATCTAGGATATTGGGCCAAGTGATTCACATGTTACCACCGTGGTTCAGGCAGAGGCTATCGCCAGTGGTTTTCCAATGTTTACGCTATGCGTAATATTGCAAAACTTGGATTAATGAGAATAGAAATGACACATTAATCATCCATCCATATAAGAAGTTTATATGGGTAAAGCTAGATAGGTTCTCAAGCAGAAATATAACAAAAACATTAATGGACCTTACTTTAGCTATATGAAGTTGTGTCAACTTGGTGATACCTCTATTTCTATTCAAATAAAGTAAAAGCATAAAATGATCATGATGTTGGATGAAAGAAAGATATTTTGTTTTGATAGTTAATACTTTTGAAACCCTAAAGTACATTATGAAGAAGATCGAATTAATAGGATCGATTTCTAAGGATTAATTTTATGCTCGCTTTTGCCTATGGTATAGGCATATATTTTCTTTTTATTACCAGTTATATCTCCACTTTCATTGTAAAATATTTTGTATCATGTAATAAAAATAAGTCGTTGTACTATTCTAATGCAACTCAAACTCGGACAGCTTGGCATTCGTGACATTTTCTCGATAAATTTTACCGATTTGGTCCATGACAGATTTCACTACTTCTGAATTTATACAAACGAGATGGTGATTCTTAATATACATCACCGCTTTTGACTTTACCAATTAATTCCTCCAATGGTTTCAAGCCATCACCAACTAGCAAGTTAAGTATGTGGGCACAACAACCGATATGGAAAAATCTACCTCCAAGTATAGTGTGCCCCTAGTCATCAATTTAGAGAACAATTGTCTTGTCAGCCACATCATAACAACTAGCATTATCGAAAGTGATCGAGCAACTTTGTCCTCTATTTTCCAAGATGCTAGACGACGATATTGCTTGAGAAATGACAATTCCTGTGAGGTGCCTCTAACTCAACAAAATTAATGACATAGCTTTGCATGAACCAATTAACATCAATGTAGTGGGTAACTAATGACATATAGCACAATGTCTGATTGGAAGTCCACAAGTCACATGTCAAACTAATCTTGCCAACATTTTTAAAACTCTTCATTAATTTATCCTTCTATGTTGTAAATATTCATGCACTCCTTTCTCGATTGTCTTTCTACCAATTTTTTCATAAGATGGATTCATAGATTTCATCAAGACATTAAACAAAAAGTGCTCAACCATCCTAAATGGATATTCGTGCACAATAATCATTTTCCCAATGTCGGGACCTTCGGCGAGGTGAGGTCCCACCGTGTTTTAATTGTAGTCCTCGGATCAAGAGATAGCACACACGAACAATGTAATTTGATCACAACCAAGTCGATTAATTTACATAAAATTTACATCGAGTATACTCGTGGCGCCGTTACATAAGTTCGCCTCAAGGCCATACAAAAGTGGAAGTTCTTATCTACAACTCAAACTCCAAAGAGGAAAACCAAAATAATCCCCACAGCAAAGTCGAGGAACGCAGCCTAGGCGCCAGATACTCTCATCCCGACTCGCTCAAGATATAGGCTTCGTGGTCTCCGCCTTCGGGTCGACAGAATTTAGACCGCTGTTGAAATGCTGCCTGCCAACCAAGCAAAGCGAGGGTGAGTATTGGTAAAATACTGCAAGTCAATTGACACGCATATGCATGGTCTAGACAAGGGATACGAGGGCTGGGCCATGAAAGCAAATTTTGAAATAGTTTGCCTAATGTTTTTAAAGCATTTTGGGAAAGAAGTGTAGTAGTCAAACCTGCTTTGATAAAACATTTAAATCATCCGCCCCAACCGTTCATGCCCAAAGGTCGGCTCACGATACAAATCGTGGTTTTAATCCAAAACATTTTCCTTACGGCTAATCCAATCGGCGACCAACAACTCTCGACGCTAACCACCGATGCATAATACCACACGCCGGCTAGACCAATCAGTCATCTCCTCACTACTAACCACCATAGGCTTCCAAAACCAAAACACGGCACACGCTTTTTTTTTAAAACACCGAGAAAGAGAGGAGGAAAACTACCATTGTGATCAACCCACGCCGTCCGCCCTGACCGTAAGGCACGCTTTTAGAAAGTTTAACGCTCGCAGAGGTCGACGCTTTTCCCACGAGACATGACTCCTCCCGCCGGAGGTCATCACGACAAAGCCTTTAATAGCCTAGCTCTTGACGGTATCCTCTAAGGTTTCCACCGCAACGCCGGTATCTCCGGGGCCAAGTAAAGCCCTCTTGAGCTCGGTAGGTTGAACGCCAGCGCTACTCCACCACACGGGATGTCCAAACCAAGAGTTTGAAAGGTACTCACCGTGGTTTGCCCATACAAGCACTCATGGTCGCACTGCGTACTTAGTTTTGACAACCACAAGGTATCGGGTCCATGACCGGGTGGTTCCACACCGACCCGATTTCGTGCTAATCGCACGCCCAATCAATCCGTCCACCCCAATCAAGTTTTGCAAACTTTCTAGAAACCCCAGTGACATATCCGCCACCGGCACTAACATTTTTCAAAGAGCACTCACTCATCGCTAATCAAACAAGCACTTTGCAAACAGGAGGTACTTTGAATTAAAACGGTATTAAATCGGTGGGTGTTCATTGTGTAGTAACTATTGACTAGTAGCATGAGTGAGCAAAGTTAATTAAGCTAATCAAAGGTTGGTGTAATCATGGATTAATTATCCTAAGGTTAACAAGGGTCGATTAATAGCATAATTAAAGTGTGTTAGGTTATTAACTAATTCCCTACCTACATGATAGTGATTAATCAACATAGCCATGCATATTTAACAAACTTCTAACAAATCATTTGTAAATCGCATTGATATGATCAAAGGAAAATTAAGGAAAATGTCAACATTGACTTGCCTTGGTTGTAGTCAGATTCCCGCCTCGCCTTTGATCTTCGCCAGCACCTGATCCGATCGAGTCTAACGATAGCAAATAACACACATTTAAAAACAGCAAATAAAATAAAATTAGGCATGCAAAAATAAATGGGATGCATGAAGATGATAAAACCATGTTTTTCTATAAATTTTAAGATTTTAGAAATTGATTTAATTTGAAAATGGCATTCTTCATTAAAGATGTTTAGATAAATTAGTTTTTATGGATTTAGAAATTTAGAAATTAAATTAAACATTTAGATAAATAATTCAATACTGTCCTTATCCGATTAATATGTCCCAAAAGTTTAAATTTCACTTTAACTAGATATAAATAATTAGTAAAGTATTAAATGTATCATTTTATATTTTAAAAACAATATTATGGAAATTATATTAATATTCATGAAATAATATAAATGATATTTTTAAATTAATCTTCGATTTTTATGAGTTTTTAGAAATTTATTTCACCAATTTTGGATTTATATTTTTAAAGATATAAAATTTATAAGTTTATTGCTTTTAAAAATTAATTGGGACGCTGCGGAGGCTCATCGCTACGCCACGGACTTCGCCCACGGGCGCGATGGCGCTGGGGCCCACGCGAGCTCACAAGACGCTGCCCACGCACAAGAAGACAAGGCGGCGACGCGACGAAGATGGCTACAGTTCAAATGGCCACATGGCATGCCCAGCTGGCGCTGCCCAAATACGGCCTTGACGGGAGTGAGCGCATGGCTGGCCCTGGCTGCGCTGGGTGGGAGTGGACGCCGACAAGTGGGACTGTCAAGCCACGGTGGTTCGAGCTGGTCGATAAGGGGCTTATCGGCGCACTCCAAGACAAGGGAGCATGTGAGCGCTTCGGACGTGAGAACTCCGGCGACGCGATGGCACTGCCATGAGGAAAGAGGGGAAAAGGAAGAGGAAGGAAGTGGGAGCTCGGGGGCGGCATGAGGGAAACACCCCATGCAAACTAATCTTGCCAACATTTTAAAACTCTTCATTAATTTATCCTTCTCTATGTTGTAAATATTCATGCACTCCTTTACGATTGTCTTTCTACCAATTTTTTCATAAGATGGATTCATAGATTTCATCAAGACATTAAACAAAAAGTGCTCAACCATCCTAAATGGATAGTCGTGCACAATAATCATTTTCCCAATGATCTCATGAATTTTAGTATGATCATAAAGGCCAAGAGCAATATAGAGATTGGTCGATCACCTTTAGTGCTTGTTGACAAGCTCAACATTGCTTGTTTCTTTGCCTTCATTAATTGAACATTAGAGGTGTTGCAAGCCTTCATATGCCTTCTTAATGTAGTTGTGGCTCCCTCGAGAGTGTATGCAAAGAGTGCATGACATGCTTGACATTTAGCCTTCACTTCAGTCTCTCCTTTCTTCTTCTTAGATGCCACGGTCACCATCACAAAAAGAGTCCAAACTTCAGATTTCTTCCATTTCTTTGTGCCATCTATCACCGATGACTCTTTATCATCGCCACTAGGGGAGTCCACCTCTTCTACTGAATTTGTGTCCTTGGTATCACTTGAATTAGTAGGCAAAGGCATTGTTTTTTCTGAAAAATAAACAACATATGGGCATTATATGTCAAAAATTCTATTGGTAGAAAATGTCAACCAGATGATCCACCGAAAATAAAACTAGATGAGTTACATGAGTAGTGTGGTGTGCATCAGAAACTCACCGGCGGCGAGTAATGGTTAGGAAGAAGAGGATGGCGGTGGAGATGGCGCTTGATGCTGACGCCTAGTCGTTGTCTTCTTAAATCTTCATGGGGAACGCCCACCAGCACCTCCACCAGCGGCGATGACGCGTAAAGTCCCTGCAGCTGTCGTGGCAATGCCAGGTACCGTGCCCGTGCTTGATGGTGCCCGTGCGGCCGACGTCCCGGTGCCAACAGCGGTGGCAAGGCAAATCGATGACGATGGCACGGCCATAGATGGGCAAAGCAAGGAGCTCGATGTCACTGCTGCAGAGGACCGGAGGGTGGCCGCGCCCACGGGGCTCGATGTAGCAGCCGAATCAGCCGTCTTCTCCTTCATCGGAGGAAGAGGAAGGGGACTTAGGGTTAAGGGACCGGGAGGAGGAGGAGGGGGAAGGGGAGGCCTTTGACGGCCTTGATTGGTGCTGCCGTCATCCCTCTCCATAGGCTAGGGTTCCAGACTTTTAGCACTGTGCGGGTATGCCCAATGGGTCTAGGGTTCTGGGCGACTGCAATGGCGATCGACGAGTCGGCGAAGCGAGGGCGAGGCGCGATGCCGATGAGGGTCCATGGGTGGATGGACAAGGGGCGGGCAGGAGCCACGTGGGCAGGTGCGGCCGAGACGGCAGGCAGGCGGCGGGCGACGGTGTGAGCGGGACCTAGGGTTGGGGCCTTGGGGGCTTGGGGAGGGGACTGGGGTTGGGACTCGGGTCCAGAGTGGGACTGAGTCGGGACTCGAGAGAGGGGGCGCAGTACGGGATCAAGTTAGAGCTCGAGAGATCGAGATCATGCCCTCTGCGGCCGGCTGGTCGGGACTCGGGAGGGTCGAGCCACGAACGAGCTGCGAGCGAGATCGGGCTAGCTCATTCGGGCTAGGTCCAGGCTGCGAGCCAGGAAAGAGGTTCGGCTCGGGCTCATTTAGCCACGAGCCGAGCATGAGCCAAGCCTGGAAATGAGCTGAGCCTAAGCTGCTCGCGAGTTCGAGCTAAAGTTCCACCCCTAATTCTAATTAAAGACTAAAAATACTTTCAACAATAAACTTGTTAGTCTCATATTGGGGCTTATCATTAATCACCAAAATCAATCACTAACGAGTCTTAACCTTACAGCAGTAGTGCCCGCGGGAAATCGTCAGTTCGGTTGTCCGGTAACCGCGGGAGGGTAGGGGTCACTATGAAGCCAACATGGGCTAGTGATGGAACCTTATGCCTTGGACAACGGCAAATTGACGGTGAACACAGCAATGGAGGAAAAACCCCACAGTGACTCCGGTGACGAACTCTGACAGGCTCCTCCGGTGCTTCCTGGAACTAAAGGGCCGGTTAGTTCAGTGGCACACATGGTAGGGAAGGAACGGTGGCAGTGCCATGAAAAAGAAAGGAGAGATGAGGAAGTAAGAAAAGTTGGAAAAGGAGTCTGGCTGGTGGGCCTCCTTAGTCAAGGGCTCAAAGGTCAGGAGGTGGAGATGACAAGCGGCTTGGTCTTGCTAGGCCGATTCAGAGGGCACACATGTGCAGGAAAGAAATAGGCTATGAGCCAAGGAGGAAGGAAAGGAAATTAGAGATTCCCACAAAGAAAAGACAAATAAAAAAAGGAATAAGAAGAATAGGAAAGGGGGGATTTTGGGAAATAAAGGATTTATTTCCAAGATTTGATATTTGAAAATATTTGATTTGATTTGATGTGTGTAAACTATAATTTTTAAAGTTTAGAAAGGTATATGGATTTTAGATGTCATGGGCATAGATTGAGGAATGCTAAACATGTTCTAGGTTAATCAAGAGATTATGAGTAGCAATAAATGAGCAAATTTAGTCATTCACCAATAGCTTCTCCGACTACATCACCCGAGTTGTCAACGTAAGAGGAGGAGAGGCATCAGGATGAGGAGTGGTCTTTAGGGGAGGAGAGGATTGCACGATGTATGCCATTGGAAGGGGTGACATCAAGATCAAGATGTATGACGGAGTGGAGTTGGCACTTCAGGGTGTCAAGCATGTACCTAGGCTAAGGAAGAATCTGATTTCACTTGAGACCTTACGTGAGTAAGAACTTTGTTAGACCATGTGACCTGTGACTAGGTAACTAAGAACTTTTCTTGGGCATGCGGGCATCTACCTAGGCGACGGAGCATCCAGTGTCTTCTAACTTCTCCAACCGCATCGCTCGAGCTATGGCCGTAGAGGGAAGAGAAGAGGCAGTAAGGTGGAGATTGGATTGCAAGCAGAGAGGGAGTGATGATCATTGGTTGTGTCCTTCATCGTGCAATGACAATCATCGAATCTTACAAGCCCCTGGATTTTTTTGTCTAGGGAGCCTACAAGCTACTAGCAGGCGATTAGGCTTGGTCGCGAATTAATGAGCTACCCTAACCAAGGCATGTGCTCATGGATGGGCTACCCACGGGTCCTGCTTAGCTGATCGCTACTAATGGAACGATGCTACTCATAGCCTAGTGGGCGTGGGTAAGATACATGCTCGTTGAGGACTCGGTCAAGGATATTTAACCGCCATACCATGCAAAGAAGGACACCACGCCCACGTAGGCGTATCCGTTGCTAGGAGTTCAACATGTATTGTATGAGAGGGACGAAACAATAAACAGATATTAGAGATTAAGTTGCATACCTTCGCTTGAATTATTCATCCATTCTAATTTAAGACTAAAAATACTTTCAACAATAAACATGTTATTCTCATATTGAGGCTTAGCATTAGTCACCAAAATCAATCTCTAACGAGTCTTAATCTTATAGCAGTAGTGCCTGTGGAAAAGCGCACAACGCGACGAAACACCGTCCATTGGGTCGATCGGTCCCTGTAGGAGGGTGGGTGTCATTACGAAGCCAACATGGGCTGGACATGGAACCTTACCTCGGACAATGGCTAATTGAAGGTGAAGACAACGATGGTTAAAAAACCCACGTTGACTCCGATGACGACCTCTAATAGGCTCCTTCGATGCTTCCTAGAACTAAAAGGGTGGTGAGCTCAGTGGCACACATGGCAAGGAAGCAACAGTGGCAGTGCCACGAAAAAGAAAGGAGAGAAAGGAGAAAGTAGGGAAAGTTGGAAAAATCCTCTCAAAAAGGAAAGTTGGAAAAGGGATGAGGAGGTGGAGATTACCGGTGGCTTGGTCATCTTTGGGCCAATGCACAAATACAAGACTTGTGCAGAAAGAAGTATATCATGCGGGGAGGAAGGAAAGGAAATAAGAGAAGCCCACAAAGAAAAGTGAAATAGAGAAAAAGGAATAAAAAGAATAGAAAAGGTCGGAATTTTGGGAAATAAAGGATTCATTTCCAAGATTTGATATTTCAAAATATTTGATTTGATTCGAAGTAAGCTATAATTTTAAAAGTTTAAAAAGGTTTATGGATTTTAGATGTCCTAGGCATAGATTGAGGAAAGCTAAACATCTTCGAGGTTAATAAAGAGATTATGAGTAGCAATAAATGAACAAATTAAGTCGTTCACCATTAGCACATATAAAAGAATGATAAGAACTTTCCAAGTCTCTAATATATTGGCCAGAGTCGTCCATGCTAGCTTGTGCGCAAACGACACTTAGGTTAGGGTACTTGGTTGGCCCGTTTTGATTCAAGAACTGATATAAAAATGCTGCTAGGACAACAAAAATGTTTGTTGTGATATTCCTCGTTGTAGTGTGCAACAAAAATAATCATCACATCCAACAAAGAAAAAACTGAATCGAACAGATCCAACAATCGAGAAGATGCAATGAAACATTTGTACTAAATACATCAAACAAATAAAATGGCCACAACAACTAAAATCAACGATCGCGACAATGCAAAATCTTTATTGCAACAACAAAAACCAATTGCAACAAAACCACACTGCTGGACGGTCGATGTCGTTGGCTCCACGCTCCACTGTGCAGTGGCAATCATCGAATCCAGGAAGGTCTACCGCATCAAAACAGGAGAGTTGGAGAGAGAGAGAGAGGCTAGGTGAGGAGGAAGAGTATTTGAGCTTGACCAGTTAAAGAAGAACTTTTGCGAGGGCATGCACGTACTTAGCTAGGTGACGAAGCATTTGACAGCTCCGAGCTTCTCTGACTACATCACTTGAGGAACAGGATGAGGAGAGGTTTTTAGGGGAGGAGAGTATTGCATGAGGAGAGGGTTTTCAAGGTGGAGAAGAACATATTCACTAGGGAGTGCTTCTTTTTGTACATGACTGATGATTTTGGTTTAGTCTACTTGGGCGATAACACGAGCTACCGTGCCATGGGAAGGGGTGACATCAAGACCAAGACGTATGACAGAGTGGAGTAGGCACTTCAGGGTGTCAAGCATTTAGGTGGGCTAAGGAGGAATCTGATTTCATTTCGGACCTTATGTGAGTAAGAACTTTGCAAGACCATGTGACCTGTGACTAGATGTGGAAGAACATTTCTTGGGCATGCGGGCATCTTGATAGGCAAAGGACCGATGTACTTCTCCAACCGTATCACTTGAGCTTTGGCCATAGAGGGAGGAGGATAGGCAGTAAGAGGAAGAGAGGGTTGCAGGCAGAAAGGGAGTGACGATCATTGGTTGTGAGGTCCACCGTGCAGTGACAATCGTCGAATTTTGCAAGCCCCTCGAGTTTCTATCTAGGGAGACTAGAAGCTACTCACGAGTGATCGGGTTCGGTCACTAATTAATGTGCTATCCCGACAAAGGCACGTGCTGGAGGACGAGCTACCCACAAGACCCTGCTCAACTGATCACTACTTGTGGAATGGTGCTACTCATAGCCTGGAGGACACGGGTAAGTTACATGTTCGTCGAGGACTCGATCAACGACATTTAACCGCCATATCATGCCAAGGACTTGAAGCCGCATAGGAGTATCCGTTGCTCCTATGATCCTGGAGTGGTGTGCGATAACCAACTCATTCAACGCATGCTACATCAAGCAGTAACTGAAACATAGATACCCAGTGGTGGTCAATTAGCATTTGGGGTTATCAATCGCTAGACCGTAATAGGGTAGCCATAAAGATAGCTTTCGGATATGCAATGAAGCATTGCGTGGGGTGTAAGCGATCAAGATAGAATTTGACCCCCCTTGATAGCAGGAGAGATATCTGAAGGGAATGTGCCCTAGAGGCAATCATACGATGATTGTGTAACATCTCTGTTCATGTACTTATGATAACATTGTTTATCGGTTCCATGAAGTAATGTCATGACTTTATTCATCAAATACGATTTGGTTGTGAGACACATTGTCATTGTGATATTATTCTAAACGATCCCTGGTCCATATCATTACGAGGAGCGGTAATGATTGGATCAGCACATGTATTGATTGATGGTACTGTTTCATATACCATAGATATGGAGATATCAAATCAATAATGTGAACACATGTTAGAGAACATGGGTGGTTGGAAAGACCTACTCCGAGACGCTACTGAGATTATTATCTATAAAGTACCATCAGCGTGTAGTCTCGAGTGGTACATCTATATGGTCCTTAGACCTGAGATCATCATGGAGACCCAACTTGTGGAGTCGTATGTTTTGGTGTAATCAAACAGTACACCGTAACAGGGTAGTCATAAAGATAACTATTAGGTATATCGTGAAGCATGACGTAGGGATGTGATTGATTAAGATGGAATTTACCCCTCCTCGATAATGGGAGAGATATCTCTGGGCCCCTCGGTGTGGATGGATGAGGAAAGCGCACGGCCGTGATGATATGATTAAAGAATTAATCATGATATCTATATCCATCATATTGACGAGTGATTGATCGAGCTATCACAAGGGTGGCATATATCTCGTCTTGATCTTGACTGATATCATGTGGCAAAATGATCAGTATGATGAGTGTATCAGGGTTTAGCCGACAAGATCATTTTGTGTATTCGAGGGTCAATATGTAATGTTAGGTGCCGCTATTGATCTGTGGATTGGAAAGGAACTTTCCGGATTCACGACCGACTTGCACATGAACCTAACGGGTCACACACTTAACGGGTTTGAACATATCTAGTGGATTTGATCTATTAGAAGAAGGGTTTGCAAGCGGATATGATTCGCGTAGGAATTGGAGTTCTAGTGGCCTCGACTTGAGCCCACTAGTACGTCCATAAAAGGGGAGGCCTGGGGTGGCGCGGTAAGTGCGAGAGGAGTTCTCACCAAGCCCTAGCCGTCGCACCCCTCCCGCTCGCCCGAAACCCTAGCCGCGTGGTGAGGTGCTAGCACACCCCACATGGCGTTCCTGCTCGGTACGTATGGATACCGGTAGAGGCACTGCCATATACGGATGCGCTGTTCGGTTGGATCTACGCCGAGCACTCGGCGACCAGTCCGACCACTCGACGACCACTCGGCGACCACTCGGACCAATCGGCGAGTAGCCCCGAGCACTTGGTGACCAGTTGGTGAGCAGCCTCGAGCACTTAGCGATTAGTCGGCGAGCACGACGCGTGCTGCTCGGATCTGATCGGGACGTGTACGACTACTTCCACGACGCGTGCGCATCTGCTTCCGCTGCATCGGCGCGTCAAGGGTAACGATCCGTGATCCTCTACTTGCATGTGATCTTGGGTGTATCACGGTAGAAATTTTAAAATTGTGCTCGCATAGCCTACCCGTTCCCCAAGAATATCTCTACACCCCTCAATGTGGTTGGATTGAAAAGTGCATGGACATGCCAATGTGATTAAAATGTTAATCACGGTTTTAGCATCCACCACAAGATCGAGTGAATGGTTGACCTATCACAAGGGTGGCACGTATCTCACCTTAAGCTTGACTGATACCATGCTGCAAAAGGATCGGTACGTGAGTATATCAAGGTTCAACCGATATGAACATTCTGTGCATTCAGAGGGCAATATGTTCTGCTAAGAACTGCTATTGACTTAATAGTAAAAAAAGGGTTTTCGACACCACAGGTGCTTGCACATGAACCATGGATCCATTAGTGGGTTTTGCGGATATTAATCCATGCAGGATTAGAGTCCTAATGGACCTCTAGCGTAGAAGCTCATTTGCACGCTCTATATAAAGGGAGGCATGGGATCACGTGGCTATGCCAAGACGAGTTCACCACCTTGAACCCTAGCCATCGTGCCCTACCCACCTCCTCAAAACCCTAGCCGCACGCGACAGCGCTAGCACATCGGTGCACGGCGTTCTACCCTTGGTCGTGTGGATAGTACGTGCAACGATGCTATGGTGGTGATCAAAAGGAGGAGGCGTTTAGCTCGACGTAAGCGACTACTATACCTCGACACACGTATCATTGAAACCAGCTACTCCCACTGTCATTTCGCTGCGGCTGACCCTTAACGATCCATGATCTCCTACTCACATAATGTCCTGAATGATCGCGGCAGAAAATTTTTTATTTGTGCTAGTGTAGCCTACTCATTTCCCTTCGAACACTTAGGTGCATGCTACTGTAATCCATACCACAACATAGTGAGCTCACTTAGTACAGTTGTTATTCCTCTTGAGGCTGGCCCGAACAAGTATAATTCTTGTGTCTTGTCCCCTGTGATTTGTGTATCTCAACAACATCCCTCTTGATCGAAAGAGGCCGAGTGATCCTTATTGAAGAAGTAAGCTAGATGGGCATACTTTTTCATGCATGGTAGTGCCTCTGTTGTAACCCGATGAGATGACCACATGACAGTGCGCGCAGGTGCTCGGTTGCTAGGCTAAGGCCATGACTCGGGTGGCCCGGTGTGCTATGCTATTGAGGAGCACCTATAATTGTGTCCTGCAATTGTATGTTAAGCCGAACTGCGTTACTGATCCACGTCGTTTTATCTAACGCAGGCAAAAAAAAAGTTAGCGGGGCATGCATGTACTTAGCTAGGCGACAAAGCATCCGAAGGCTTGAGCTTATCTAACTGCATCGAGTTGTCACTTTGTAGGAGCAGGAGAGGTTTGCGAGGAGGAGAGGGTTGCACGGAGGAGTGGCAGCAAAGGGTGGGGAGGTCTGTGAGGAGACGAGATGGTTGGAGGAGGATAAGACTATG
This sequence comes from Olyra latifolia, assembly GCA_036346145.1. Taxonomy (NCBI): domain Eukaryota; kingdom Viridiplantae; phylum Streptophyta; class Magnoliopsida; order Poales; family Poaceae; genus Olyra; species Olyra latifolia. The sequence goes on along the minus strand of CM070529.1, from coordinate 37,283,620 downwards.
AGGACACCGGTGAGAATGGAGGTGTGTCATCTAGGGAGGAAGAAGGTGCGCCAGATGGATATGTTAGCGTGCGGTCAGCATCGAGGAAAGAATAGGCAATATGAAACCTTACTCTTTACTTTAGGTCTGAGCATATGTCGGCATCGGGTCTGAGGACAAGTCAAGCTCATCCAGCACTCTTCGTGAGCTGTAAAGTAAACAACTATAGTTCAGGTACACGGGTTTGGACAAGATGGCTGGTTATTTTTGATCGGTCTACTAGGGTGATGTGGAAAACATGGGCCCTGGGTGTCCCAAGATACACTACAGGACGTACCGCCTCCTTGAGCCGAGTCAATTGGGCCTTCCAGAAGGCAGGCTTGGAGGACGGCGCGGCTGAAGATAATCTATAAGGAAACGAATTCGTTTCCTATTCGAGATATATGGATATAGGCGTAGTCGGATCGGTTATATCTACATCTTCCAAACATAGATCAGGGTTTCTATCTGTAACCCGACCCCCTACACTATATTAAGGGGGTCCGTGGCCTTTAGTTCATACATCCAATCTCTCATCTTGTAATCATCATCAGATTCCACCACAATACAATCCACGAGTACAGGAGTAGGGTATTACCTCGCCCCGAGGGCCCGAACCTGTATAAATTCGGCTCCCTGTGCTACCATCGTAGTTGTGATCTCTCGCATTGCCCCATAAAATACATTGCCGACGCAAATCGTCGACAGTTGGCGCGCCAGGTAGGGGCTAGCGTCACGATCAACTACATCAACCTCGATGGCTTCCATTGGCGGATTCATCTTCACCTACGCTCTCGGCCAAGGCTTCATCTTCGAAGATCTCGGCTTCATTGCCGGTGACTTCGGAGAGCTTCGCTTGTGTGAGCCGAACTTTGTTCGGTCCACACATTATCGGGGGAGATGGTACGCGATTCCGGCCGAGCCTCACCACTTTGGGATCTCTTCCCTAGATTCTGATCCGGAGAAGATCCGATCTGATGATGACGATCTCGACTGGCCTACCGCGGGGTTTCCCTTCGGTTTCGGTCGGGATCTACCACTTCTCTTCTTGCCAGCACAAGGTGCTGAAAGAGGATCGAGCCGCGATCAGATTCCTGGCCTGGATTGCTCTCAGATCCAATCAGGGGTCACGATCCCTCTGTCGTGGTTCGCCCCATTTGGATTTGGAAACTCGGCCGCTGTTTTCCATCGGATAACATGCCGGCTTTTCCAGTCTGGGACATGGGGTGGAACACGGCACGTGCACACCGGGACGAGCATTCTGAGCCAAAACTCAGGGACAACTCCTGCCCGGTTAATTCCCCGAGTGGTTATGCCATTCGGTCTGGTCAATTCGGCTGAAAGATTCTAGCAGATTCGTTCTGCCGAAACTCAGTCGGATCATCTTTTAACCAGAGATCCAACACAAGAGGTAGGAGTTATAATCACTCCCATCGACGAGCCTACGAATCGGGATTAGTTGAGCCTTTCCTTCATGGAATCCGAGTCGGAAGAGAGAGTCAATGGGATCCCCGACTTCCGCGGTGTCTACGTGCTGGATGGCCAAGCCTCTGGGTCGGCCCGGCGCCCCACGGGGGAGGCCGGAGCCGAACCAAACCGTGAAGGCGGAGAAGACTTGCGCGACCAACTGCGTGGTCGCGCACAGGAAGTCCAGGAGGAATTGCTTCAAATCCGTATGGGAGATCACTCGGTCTTCCGTACGCCACAGCAGAACATCCTCGCCTGTAAGACCCTCCTAGACAATGTTGGTCCTTTACTTGGAGAGAACAACCCCGCAACGCCGATCATGGAACAAGTCAAAGCCATGGTGACGGCAGCGGCTGTCCAAGGCACTCGGGATCAACCGGCCAACTCGGCCAGGAGCCAGACTGCGACAAGTAGTACTCGACGCAGTTAGCACACGCGAAATCGCGGGCAAGACGCCCGCCGGAGTGCAAGCCACGACCTTCGCGTCGACATCGAAGCCCGGCGCAGGGAGCGAGACGAGGATCGGCGCCGTACTCCACCGCGTCGAAATCTCCCCCGACGATCTCCTTCCCCCGCGGATGGGCTGATTGACGGGATCAAGGCATTCACCCCCCGACTCCATTAGGTAAATTGGCCCGAAGGATTCAACCCTAAAGGCATTGTGAAATTTGACGGAGAATGGGACCCCGAGGCTTGACTGCAGATTTATTCTCTGGTGATCAAGGCCACGGGTGGAGGATACGACGTGATGGCAAACTATTTGCCTGTCATGTTAACCCCTCCGGCTCAGAACTGGCTCGCAGGCCTTCCAGAGAATTCAATCGATTCCTGTGGAGAACTTTGCGACCAGTTCGTTGCCAATTTCCAGGGCACTTACGAGAAGCCCGGAACCCAGTGGGACCTTTATCAGATTCATCAGAAAAAAGATGAGTCGTTAAGGGATTTCATTCGGCGTTTCACCAAGAAGGACACAATCCGGGAGATCTCAGAGGCGGTCGTCGTCGCAGCCTTCCAGAAAGGAGTTCGCGACCCCGACCTAATCAAGAAGATGTCCCGAAAGCCTCCGACCACTGTCAAGGAGATGTTCGCCTTGGCAGATCGATATGCTACCGCCTCGGAAGCTCTAGCCGAGCGTCAAGAGGATCACCCAAGCAGACATGAAGGCAAAAAGGACAAGCCCGAGTCAACCTCGAAGAAAGACAAGAAGCGCAAGGGTGAAGAGATGGTAGCGGCCGCGGAGCAGGGTCGGCTAAGGCCACCTCGACCCGCCGACTATAACAAAGTCATGGAGGCGCCGTATCCTTTCCATCCAAACGGGAAGCATGCGGCTAAGAATTGCAACATCTTAAAGAAGTTCGCTGAGGATCACAACAGCGACACTCCGAGAGATGCCAAGCAAGATGACAAGCGCGACCCTCCCGAGGGCGACACTTACCAAGAAACTGAGCGAAAGCTCAACTACATATTCAGGGGATCGGATGCATATGAGTCCAAGCGTAAGCAAAAGCTTACCAATCGGGAAATCAATGGAGCTATCCCGGTTACCCCCGGGTATCTCCGATGGTCTGAAATTCCGATTGTATTTGATCGCTCAGATCATCCAGATCACGTCCCGTGCCCAGGAAGATATCCACTCATCCTAGATCCTGTGGTGCGGGGCGTCCGACTGCGCAAGGTCCTAGTTGATGGCGGGAGTGGATTAAATATCCTTTTCATTAAAACTCTGGGTGAGATACAGATCCCAAAGATGACACTCCAGCAAACGGAAGCGCCGTTTCATGGTACAATTCCAGGAACCTCGTCGGTGCCAATCGGAAAAATCACCCTCCCTGTCACCATTGGGACTCGGGATAATTAACGGACGGAAAACCTCGGTTTTGAGGTGGCCGATTTTGAGACCGCATACCATGCGATCTTGGGAAGGCCGGGCTTGGCTAAATTCATGGCCGTCCCACACTATACCTACCTAGTTATGAAGATGCCAGGTCCGCGGGGCGTAATCATGGTCCGAGGAGACGTCAAGTTCTCCCGTCTCCTTGATAGGGAAACCTGCGACTTCGCTCAATCCATAGAGGTGGCGGCTGAGTCGGACAAAATCCGACAGGCGGCCACCACCCTTCGCGACAAGGGCGATCTACCAAACAAGAAGCCGACCAAGTCGGGCATCAAGCTTGGCGAAGACGATGAGTGAAGAGGTGCCCGACGTTCTTCCCCAAGTAGATCAGGACGTCTTCTCGTCGCTCGGCGGAGCGCCCGGGGGCTCACCGAAATTAAGGAACATCATGCAATCGCGTTGGGGCTATACCTGACGGCTATTGTAATCCGTGTTTACAATTAAATAAAGATAAGTTTTCGCTCACATTGCCTCAACACTTATGCAATTTAGTTTCTGACTTGCTACTTATTTGTATGTCAATTAAGTAGTAAGTCGGGGGCTACACCTAATTAGGTGCGCAATCGCGCACCTAACCTTTCATCTAACACGACTTACTACCTTGAAGCTAGTAAGTTGGGGGCTACACCTAATTAGGTGCAGTCTGCGCCTAATCAATACCTAATCGTTTTTCTCTCTTTTAAGTCTATGACGAAGCCTAATATAAATCGTTCCAAGTAACAAAGGAACATAGCTTATTCGGGCCAGAGACATGACTTAAGTAGAGAGAAGATGGTTAGCATAGGCCATGTCAAAAAAAATGGAAAGGCATATACATAGATAATTTATGAGTTCCTACATTTTCATAGGAAATCTAACTCTAAGTTGTCCAAAAGACATTCGGCGGTCGGCTTCACTTCCTCGAGCAGCGACATCGCCTCCTCTTCCGAGCAGGCGAAGCCATCCTTGGCAGTGTCAAGATCGATTCGAGGATAATGCGACTTGACGATCCCCAGCACTTGACTAGAACTCGTCAGGCCGACTTCCCTGAGCCGCGCCTTCAATTGCTTGGGGGCTTCGGTCCACCTCTGGATCAGCTCAGCCTAAGAGCTCGGTTCATCTTCACCAGCATAGAGTTGGCATCGAGTGGGTTCCACCGCCGCCAAGAGCTCATCATATCGCGCTTGCGCAATTTTGGCGTTCTCCTGAAGAACGTCATATTGCGCTAGCGTCTTCCTCCTATGCTCTGTCAAAGAGTAGGGAATACACGATTACATAACCAAGTAGACACTGGGGGTTCAGAGTCGGTCGGGTTCGGGGGCTTACCCTCCAACTCGGCGACAGCTTTTGCCTCCGACTTCTCGGCGCTTGACCTCTCCGCTGGCTTTGGTGACCGTGGCGTCACGTGCTGCACATGGTGTGGTGCATAACGTCATCCAGTCACACGCAAGACAAACAAATTCTGAATCAGGTTAGGCTACTTACACCGGAGAGAACCCGCAAGGTCAAACTTTTCGCCCTGCAGTTCCTTAATCCGGGCCTGCAGCTCTCGGCGCTCCTTGGCTGCCTCGGTCCGGACCTCGATGACCTCCCCTTCCATGGATTTAATCTGTTCTATTTGAGGGAGGAAGTAATTGAGGAACTTGGTTTTTCTCTCGGAGTAACTACCAAGTTCCTACAAGGAAGAAAGATGGTCACCATCCTAACTCAAGCAAGAGAAGATTTATCCTACAAATCAAAAGACTTACCCGAACCATTCGGCCGCACTCGGCGGCATACTCGAAGAGGACCTTCCTCATCTCTTCCTCGGCCTCATCGTCGACAAGGGCCCAGTTCCCGGCCTCATCCCTCCAGCCCGCCGAAAACTTCGGCTCGGCCTCCTCTGGGGGAGGTGGAGGCTGGCGGAGGATCTCCTCAACCATTGGCTCAGCCCCCACGCTGCCCCCGTCGGACGGGCTTGGGTCGGAGGCCGCAGCTGTAGTACCTCTCCGGTTCTGGCGACGGTTTCACGGCCTTCTTTGGTGGGGCGCCAGATCGGCCGGTGGAGGAGGAGCTCCATGACTCGGCCTAGCAGGCTCTGATACCGGCTCGGTCGGGCGACTTAACGGAACCTCTACCGATGGTTTCCTGGAATAGGGAATATTTCGGTCAGAGAAGATGCAAAGAAAGACTATCAGGAGGTGGCGGAGTTGTGTTTACCGGTTGGTGGTCTTGATCTTGATGCCGGCCCCCTTTCGAGAGGAAGCTCCGCTCGAAGAGGCGTCGGGTGGGCCTCTCGGCCTAGCCTGAGGGGTTGAGTTCTTTTCCCCTTTGGCGTCGCCATCGCCGCCCTCGGAGGTGAGTCCTGACTACACCCAAAAGTCGAGGCTGGCTGGCTTGCTCCCTCTCTAGGAGCTTCACCCACCTTTGGCCCCGAGCCTCGCGGGCCGCATCCTCCCGACGGCGGGACTTTCTCCTCCACTAAGAGGGCTGGACCCTTGCCTTTCTTGACGGCCGGGGTATCTTCAGGTTCCCCCCTGGACGTTTCTCGGCCTTGTTGGCAGGAGCATCAGGGTGGGGGCCGTGGATACAAAAGACCGGCGGCTCTGCATAGGAGCAAGGCATCCCCAAATAATAAGCTTCAGTAACAGGATTGCCCAGTGTTCAACACAAGCAGAAGAGTATACTCGAGCCTTACCTCAGGAGGTGGATAGCTGAGGAAGAAGGTCCTAGGGCTCCCTGGATTTGAAAAGATAGTTCCGGGAGCGAAGAACTTGGAGAGTCGATCGATGGCGTCGGAATTGGAGATTGGGACATCCGTTTCTCCAGTAGAGTCGGATGGCCCGGTATACTCGAACCCGAGCCTGATCCTTTCCTTGAGTGGCTGCACACGGCGTTTCGTGAAGGAAACGGCAATAGCGACGCCGGTCAGCCCCTCTTCTTTGAGATGTCGGATTAGGCCGAGTAACTCGGTCACCTGATCCATTTCAGAGGAAAGAGGGGGAGAGTTCCAAGAGGAGAAAGCTTGAGGCTTTCTTCCATCAAAACAAGGAAGACTGGGGGAGGATTGGAACAATAGAACCAGTCCTGATGCCACCCCTTCAGAGAAGTCCGAAGCGGCAAGGCGAAATACTCCTTCTTGAGGCCGCTTCGGAGTTGGAACCCAGCCCCACCAACGGCGTTAGGGGCATTGTCGGTGGGGTAGACCTTCAGGAAGAAGAGGTGGCGGAAAAGAGCGAAATGGGGAGCGATCCCCAGAAAAGCCTCACAAAGATGAACAAAAATCAAAAGTTGAAGAATGGAATTGGGATTCAAATGGAAAAGCTCAATCCCATAATAGTGAAGCAAACCACGAAGAAAGGAGGATGTGGGGAGTCCAAACCCGCGGGAGAAAAAGTATTCGAAGACAACAATCTCCTCTTGGTGAGGAGTAGGGGAGGATTCACCTGCGGCAACGCGCCAATCAATGAGCTCTGACAACGGGAGAACGCCGGCGTCGACGAGGGCTTGCAGCCGCTCATCGGTGGTGTTTGAGGTCGCCCAGTCCCCCGCCATTGGAATGTGGTGGATTTGGGGCTTGACGACGGCGGCGGTGCTAGGATTGCTCGGAGGCGGCGAAAGCACAAAATCCCTAGCGAGGAGTCTCAGGGAGGTGAACGGTTTGGGGCGCACAGAGTAAGCGTACCGGTTCAAACTCCTTGGAAGGCTTCACTTAAAAGGAAGTGGGCAACGTTTCGTTTCCGTGCAAGGCGGGAAGGGAATGAAGCCCTAAAATTGTCGCTTCAAGACTTGGGTTCTGACTTAAACCCCTGAGGACATGCCCTATAAGGGCCGTGAGCTGTACACGACTTACTCGGGTACAGGTGTCACTCGGGTCATCTTAGTCGGGAAAAATAGCGTGTCCCCTGTTGGGTTCATTGCCAGTCCTCAATCCGAGGATTGGATACTTCCCAAAGTCGCGACCCAACTTTTGATGTGCCCCTTGGGGACGGTAGTCGGTTTGGCCTTTTAGCCGGGCCGCGCATCGGAAGTTCTTTAAAATTGTCCTGGTGGCACATCTCCGGATCGTTTGTCGTTAGGACAAGCACCACTTGGGTAAAATTAATCCAGCTCTTGGCGTACCTCTTGGGGTCAATGGCTGGTCCGATTTTATAATCGGATTAGGCGTCAAAGAGTTATCTCTTTAGTTGGGTCTCAGTGGCACATCTCCGGATCGTTTATTGTCAGGGCAAACACCACTAGGAGGACCTTAACTTAGAGGCGGGCGTATTCCTTTGGGGATCACTAGCTTGAATCTGTATTAGTCGGATCAAGGCGCCTGAACACACCCTACGTAGGTTGTGGCATGTCCCATGTTGGACCGAATGTTGAGCTCTGCAAGTCAGGCTTGAATGCCATAAGTTGTAATAGGGAGGATAACACTGGGTGGCATTGCTTACTCAGTAGCATCCACTTTTTCTCTGGTATGCCTCTCCGTGGGGCCATTAGCCAGCATACCGATCCGTCGGGCTGGGTACTAGGCATATTTAATGACTTGGGAATTTTCTCGAGTTCTTTGCAATTGTGTTGTTTGATCAGCAGGTTACTCGGCAAGCAGACTTCATCAACCAGGCGAAGAGTGACGTCACTCGGGTAACATCTGAAGGACTGCAAGCTGAACCCCGAATCAAGACAACCCAATCCCGAAGCACTCGGGGGCTATTGTGGAAAACATGGGCCCTGGGTGTCCGAAGATACACTATAGGACGTACCGCCTCCTTGAGCCGAGTCAATTGGGCCTTCGGAATAGGAGACACGGAAGGCGGCGGTGAAGATAATCTATAAGGAAACGAATTCGTTTTCTATTCGAGATATATGGATATAGGCGTAGCCGGATCGGTTATATCTACATCTTCCAAACATAGATCAGGGTTTCTATCTGTAACCCGACCCCCTACACTATATAAAGGGGGTCCGGGGCCTTTAGTTCATACATCCAATCTCTCATCTTGTAATCATCATCAGAATCCACCACAATACAATCCACGAGCACAGAAGTAGGGTATTACCTCGCCCCGAGGGCCCGAACCTGTATAAATTGGGCTCCCTGTGCTACCATCGTAGTTGTGATCTCTCGTATTGCCCCTATAAAATACATTGCCGATGCAAATCGTCGACAGGTGATAACATGAGCTATCATGCCATTGGAGTGGGTGACATCAAGATCATGACGCATGACAGAGTGCAGTGCACTTCAAGGTGTCAAGCATGTTCCTAGGCTAAGGAGGCTTGCGCATGGATGCGAGAGTCCGACAACGGGGATACCAATGAACCCCGAACAATTCTACTCTGACCTCCTGATATTGCGGCAAATCCGGCGATGATGACAAGGATGAGGCGGAGTACAACAATGATGAGCTGTGGATGTATATAGTAGGGCAGCTCTTGTATGTAGTAGCTTGGTGCGCTAGCTAGGCTTGCATTAACAAATTTTAAAATATATTTGCGTCGGTTCTAGCTATAAAACAGTATAGAAAATGGATCAACCAACGCAAATGACTGGGCTCGTCAGTGCCCGTTATTCAGCATCGCTTTATAAACCGGCATTAATGACAATTTAGAACCGGCATAAAGTAGAGTTGTTTCCAAATAACATATTACAAGGAAAAGTAGATAGATGCGTAAGACTAGAGCACACTTAATTACATATGCCTTTTAATTAATTTGGTTGTAAAAATTCGCAAAGCTTCTCAGCAGGCCCTTAATATGCACACAAGGATTCGTGAGAACTAATAGCTACAAATTGTATCTAGCCTATTAAGAAACGAATTGCATCATAAAGATCAGGCATATTGGACCAGCCCGCTTGGAAGTTGGAATAAGAGAAATTAAAAGCAAATGAAAAATAAGGAGACACTAGGCATCGGAAATCCGATGGGAGCGAAAACAATAGCTAAGAATGAAAATACAGCAAGAAAACCATTTCGTGCAACTTTTCGGAGAACTAGCTATTCATGGCTAGAACCGACATAAATAAACTAGCTATTCATGCTGGTTAAGACCCAGGCACGTTAGTGTGTAATATTACCTTAGATGAAAAACTTCAGTTAAAACTCACTTAAGGGAAAAAGTGCAATCCATCCAACTTCCATTTAATCTTTGAGATTAATATTGAGTACTTCCCACTTCTCTAAGTCTCATCATTATAATTTCTCTAATGTATCTTTCAAAGGTAGACACCAAAAGAGAATTAGTGAATAGATTTTCTAGATTTTCGTATGACTTAGTATGCTCAATATCGATTTCGTTTATCTTAAACATTTCATAAGTATAGAAGAACTTGATGTTAATATGTTTCGTAAGGTTACTTTTCACGTAACTTATTTGCATTTGAGCAACACATGATGTATTATCTTTATAAATAATAGTGCAGTTTTGCTCGATATTAATCCACATGACTTCTAAATGTAACGGATGATGTCTTTAATTCCTTTGCATTGCCTTTGAGTAGTCTCTGCGCTGTACCTTGCTATCAAATTTATGACAAATGCAATACTTGGTCTTGTGTTTTTCGTGAGGTACATGACTACAATTGCACTTAAGTACAGGACTTTCAGTCCATGCAAGAATGTTCACTACTACGGATCTAGCCACCAGTAGCGGTTCAAAACGGCCATCAGTACTGCTTTTTGAACCGGTACAGACCATTCGTCCCGGTTCCCTCACCTAGTACTGATATACTCTATTTGCAAGAAACACAATATACAGTTGCAGCAAAAAAACTCATACTACCGCAAAAGAAACAGGGTCGGAAGTGGCAACGGTATTGGGGAGGAGCATCGTAATCGTGGTTCACAAATGTAGGCTCGGTCGAACTACGTTACCAAACATTATACATTCGGTGTAATTCCAAGATGTTTCATGTGCATGCTTATCTAACATAGGCAAACAAAAAAAATATCAAAGCGTGCGTTTAAAATCCAACAAAGACGACCTGAGTTGAGATCTGATTCTCTTTTCTCCAGATAAAATTACATGATATTTTCGAGCTGGCCGTAGTTGGGTGAATTGATGGTGCTCCATCGGCAGGTCTGCAGCAATAAAAATCGTTTTCCTTCAGATTGCGCGCAGTGCAGCTAGCGATTCCACCGAATCCGCATGCGCTGTCGGGACGGAAACAAATCGAGGGGCGATCGAGCCAAGACATGAATTAGCAGATGATCATGCGCAGCACTAATTAATCAACCAAGCAAGGTGGTTAATCATTGTAGGGGCAAATATATCATCAAGGGCGTTTCGAAAACTCCAGGATAGGTGGAGTCGTGCGTGCCATCAAGCGCATAACGTGACCTAATACATCCTAGCAGATCACTAAACATAACCGTAAATTAAATCACATTCTGCTTGCCTATATATGCCATCATCAGGGCTTAACGCCACCGCAAGAAGCATCGGATCAGACAGCACATACAGGCCTATTAGCCCCTCTGCTAGTTCAGCATCTCCATATATATATACCTAGCAAGCAAGATCTGCTAGTTGTGATGGCCGCTGCCATGGCTCGGAACGCCGTGCTGCTCCTCCTTTTAGTCGTCGTCGCAGTGCAGCTGAGCTCCGTCGTGCCTACTGCGGCGGCCGGCAGAGTGCTGGTCCGCAAGCTAGAGGGAATTGTTGGCGGCGGCGGCAACGTTGGCACGGCAGCGAGTGCTGGCGGCGGGATCCAGCAGAACCCAGGCGGCACCGTTAGTGGCGGCGGCCAGAACAGCTTAGCCGGGCAAAAGGTCACCTCGGGCTCACTCCACCAGGGCACCGTCGAGGGGACAGTACTTGGCCAAAAGTTCGAGTTGCCCGGGGGAAAGTGAGTGAATCACAGTCCCTCTGCCAAGCTTTGCATTAGAGTTCGTTGCATTAGAGCTGGTGGTTGGTCCTGGTGTGCATGTGTTTGTGTTTCCGGTTTGGTTAAATTTGTAACTCATTCATCATTCATTGCAATAAGGTGCATGTATCCATATATATTCTTTAATTTATTCTTGTGCTCCTCTACCTGTTGCTCCTGATGAGAGTCGGCTTAGTTATCATGGGCACTATTATCTAGCCGACTCCAAAACCCTCTCAGGTAATAGCTTCTATAGTAATCCTTCGGTTCTGCCCGCCCATCCTATATCACTATGTTGAACAACGCTGTAAGGTCTTCCCCTGTTCTGGTTGGAATAATGTTATCTGCCGGCAGGTGAGAGCAATCGAGCATTAATGTGATACTGGTTATCTCCGACTGCTATAATCTGGAGACATGTAATTATGGCAACAAGCCGGCTGTAGACACAACAAGTACATGCAATCTTTATCACAATGGACACATTTTGGGTAAAGGTTTACTCGCGAATCTGATATTTATAGGGGCAAAAGAACCTATCCTTTTCCGTCTCGAAATTCAAAACCAACCTGACCCGTGCTTCTATCTCGTCTTGTCTCCGACTCCATCTCATATTCCCTATTTCTTCTTTGGTCTCGGTGTTGTCCGGCTCGGACACACCTGCGCCTGGCCACATGAGCCAGCATGCGTAGCCAACAGTTGTGTAACAGCCTATTTTGGGCCTCTTTTTTAAATTTTTAAAAACTTCAAAATTTTGATTTTCATTTCCAGTAATTACTATTCATTTTCTGAAAATCCCCAATTTCAAAATACAAATCCAACCTAAAAGCAATTTCAAACTTTCTAAATTCAAAATGCAACTTTAAATAACAAACTCAAATTCTAATTCCAAATCCTTTCCTAAATTCAATAATCATCTTAATTGCTGAATCTCGAAAAGCAAATTTCATAATCCAATTTGAATTTTCAAATTCAAATCCTAATTTCAAATTCTAAATTCTAAATTCAAATTATCTTTTAAATTCAAAATTTTGTCTAAAATCAAAAAATCCCTTTTTGGGCTTAGCCTAGTTCTAGCCCAGCCAAGCACTGCCCCATTCGGCCTAGGCTGAGCTAGGCCCTCTCTCTCTCCCTCTCTTTCTAGATCTCTTTCTCTCTCTCTCTCTGCGCGTCGCTGGCACGCCACGCGTGTCCTGTCTGCGCCAGGGCCGCCCCTGTCGCGCCACCCTCTGTCGTGTCGTTCCCTCGCGCCCTGTGCATCGCTGCCGTGCTGCCTGGCTCTGCCTTTGCCAGGCCGCTACCCACGCCGCGTAGCCTCGCTACCGTGCGGCTCACGCAGGCCTCACGCCCTGCCCCTTCTCTGTCGTGGCCGTTGTCCCATCGCATCCCTTCATCATTTTCGCACCGCTCCCACGCAGCGCCGACTCACCGCCTTTCAGCCTCTCGCCGCAGGACATCTCTCTCTTCTCCCCTCGGCTTGGCCCCGAATTGCTCCTCCTTCCGCCATTGTCGCCGCCGAGCTCAGATTCTCCCCCTTTTCCCTCGCCGCTAACTCGGTATCATCGGCCAATTCCTTGCATCCCTAGATCCTCTAGGTGCCGCCCCTCACGTTCCCATTTTCAATTTTGACCAGGAACCACCGGAGCTCCCTAGCGACAACGCCCCTATTTCTGCCGCTGCCCCCTCCACGGTGCCAGCTCGACTCCGTCTTTCTCTAAGCTCGCCGTCATCTCAGGTAGCTCCCTGGTATTCCCTAGTTGTTCCCCACACTGGTGAACTGGCTGCCGTACCCTCCCTTTGCCAGAGAAGCATGCTCACGTAGCATCTCGCCATCCACGCCCATCGCACCGCCATCCTGGCTCGTCGCCGGAGATGTTCGGCCAGGACATCCTAAGTCTCTCCTAACCTATCTCATCCCAAGCGTGAACTACTAGAATAGTGAACCATCCTAACCTATCTCATCCCAAGCGTGAACTACTAGAATAGTGAACCGTAGTGCCGTCAATCCTCCGCCGAAGGTTCACCGACGATCTGCCGGAGTACCAAATGATCCGTCGCCCGACTGACATCACCCAACACCAGCCACGAGACGAGTCGCTGATAGGTAGGACCCACGCTAACAATGATTAGCATTTAAATCTCCCACATTTAGCATTGTCAGCCACTAACATGTGGACCCGCGATCCCACCTATCATATTAGTCGAGTCGTATCTTAGTTTACGCCTTCAATTCGTGGGCTCGCTTAGGCCCCTTTTGCGCTAGTGGACCAGACCGCCCTTGGTCGTACATTGTTAAATTGGGCCCATTCATGTTTAGGATTTTCAGTCTTTTCCTATTTTTATAATTCCAGAAAGTATTAATAATTTTTTGAAAATAGTAAATCAGCACCTAAAATATTAAAAAAATTATGATAAATACTAGACAACATGCTAGCTTTAGTAAAAATAAAACTTTGCAAAGTAACCCACTTCTTGCCACTATAAAATAATAGTAACCTATTTCTTGCCTCTGTAAAATAGCAGAACCCAGGCGGCACCGTCAGTGGTGGTGGCCAGGACAGCTTAGCCGAACAAACGGTCACCTCGGGCTCACTACACCTGGGCACCGTTGAGGGGACAGTACTTGGCCAAAAGTTCAAGTTGCCCAAGGAAAAGTGTGTGAATTATAGTCCCTCTGCCAAGCTTTGCATTGGAGTTTGTGCTGATATTTGTAGACGGAACGTACCTGTCTATCATTCGTTCATTTGTTTACTTTCTTTGTTTGCTAGCCGCTTGCCGGTGGCTGGTCCTGGTGTGCATGTGTTTGTGTTTCTGGTTCGGTTAAATTTCTAACTCATTTGTCATTCCTTGAAAGAAGGTGCATGTACCCATATATATTCTTTAATTTATTCTTGTGCTCCTCTACCTGTTGCTCCTGATGAGAGTCAGCTTGGTTATCACAGGCACTATTATCTAGCCGACTCTGAAACCCTCGGGTAAATGTTTATTACTTTGGAGATTTATGCATCAACGATGATGAAGGAAGCTAAAATCTAGTGTGGGAGAATCCGTCAAAAGATTAGACTAATTAAAATACTTTCATCACATCAAAGGCTAAAACACCCATATAATTAAGCTACTAGATAAAAAAGCCACCACTGACACCTCCAACCCTAGAAGTTTACCAACTTTTTCCTTCATTCCCGTTCCTACAATGCTTATGGTAACCTTTTGTAGGGAAGTAATTGGTGTAATGGTCTTTTGACTTTATTAAGGGCACTTTAAGCAATGTGTCTAAGTATGTATGCATGAATTAGTCAATGGCAAAAGGATATATATTTTTTGTTTCTCATGATTGATAAGATTGTGTAAAGACTAAAGAGAACAACGACGCATCTTCAAATTTTGCTGATGCGTTATTGAAAAGCGCCTTCCATTTTTTCATATTCTTGCAACAAACTCCCTCACCACCTCTCTCTCTCTCTCTCTGTGTATGTGTATATGTGTGGCTATCTTCTTCTCTCTCCTTTTCTCACGCTATCTTTCCCTTTCTTCTCTCTCATGCTTCTCTTCTTTCTTCTCAGACTCGGATTGAGGCAGGGAAGAGCACCCTATACTATCGCTGGTGATGACTGACAGGCACCGCCTTGGTGGATCTTGGGCCACATCTTCCTCCCTCTTCCCACGGCATCCCTCCCTTCTCTATCTGCAGGAGTCCTCTTGCAACCGAGCCTCTCTTCTAGATAGGACATGCCATAGGGGATGTGATAGTGCTCATAGCTACGAGTTGCTTCCAAATAAGCCCATGCCAAGTTGTTGTTTCTTATGCCTGTTGAGTTTGTAAAGAGGGTAAAAAATAGTGAATCTTCAAGTTTTGCTAATGTATTACAGAAAAACGCCATTACATTCTTTTCATATTCTTGAAACGTAGTCCCTCACATCCTCTCTCTCCCTCTCTGTATGTGTATGTGTATCTATGTGTCTACTTCTCTCTCCTCAGGTTGTCATTCCCTTTCTTCTCTCCCATGTTTCATCATCTTTTTCTTCTTCCCAAGGCTCAGATCGACAGAGTGGAGAGCACCGTCAACATATGTGTAGACTCCAACTCATCGGGTGAGCTTAACATAGGTTGTTAATTTTAATATTAAGACTTCCGCTTATATGAAATAATCTGGCTATGTAAATAGTGTGCACTAGTGTACTAATCTAGGTACTAGTGTAAATCATGTGGTGGGGAAGGATGGACCCATAGTTTTGTGGCCTAGTTAGATAGTTCACAAAGAAGACAGTCCTTATACTAGGGACAAAACACTGCAATCCTACAGCCACTCACTAGTGTTTCATGCAATGACCCACCAGTTACATATTTGTCCTTAGCCACAATTTTCATCCTTTAACTCGCCAGACAGTGAAGTCTATTGAGTGGGAGCCCTAGCTCTGATACCACTTGCAAAGAATCAGATGCCCGAGAGGGGGTGACTTGGACTTTTCAAATTTTACACTTGATTAATAAATTATGAACTTGTGTCCAAAACCTAGATTATTTGCGAAAGCTAAGTGCAAAGTGTTTTTGCACACAAGAGCTCTAAATCAACTAAGTTAGCTAAGTGCACTAGCAACCTAAGTCTAAATATAGGTTTGCAATCCAATAGTAACAATCAATCAATTCATTTCTAGAAATATAATTGCAAGGAAGTAAATCTCTCAAAATAGATAGGCACAACAAAAGCAAACCACAAATCACACAATCACTTTTTACCGTGATGTTCGAAGACTTGCTGATCTACCCTAATCCACATTGAGGCTAGATCCGACCAAGTCGAACTGTCTCCCTCTTGAGCCAACCATATTAATTACACTAGTTGTCGCTACTTCCACCGCCCCAGAGGTAGTAAGCACCCGACACTATGCAGAAGTTCGCACGGGCCTTCTCACAACCTCTGTTGAGATGGTCGTTGGTGCACGACGTCTATACGCCGTCTAGATGCCGGCAAGCACCAAGAGTAATAAGCCTTCTCCTCTTCACTTGCTCTCTCAAGAGCAAGACACCTCAAGATTCAAGAAAACTCACTCTCACAAAGCTCACAAAGGTAGAGAAAATTAAATGCTCAAAGCAGATAGACACAATAAAGAAAATCACAAATGACACAATCACTTTTTACCATAGTGCTCAGAGACTTGCTAGTCTCCCATAATCCACGTATTAGGTTAGGTCCAACCAACTCGAATTGGCTCCCTCTAGAGCAAGCTACCTCAATTCCACTAGTGGTCAGAGTTCCATCGAATTATCCGATCGTCATCGGATTATTTAGAGTGATGAATAGTAACATTAAAAACTAGCCCTAGGCACCAAAGCATGAAGAACCAGCGTGCACAATAATGCGAGGGTGCAAGGGCAATGGCACACCATGACTAGCAGCTAGCCTGGAGGCAGTGGATCATAGACACATGGAAAAACAGTGGTGGGTAGGCATGCAATAGCTATAAGACGGCAACTGCAGTGATGTGCTCAGCGGTGGAGAGGACAGCGAAGGAACAGCGACATGGGTGAGATGAGAAGAGTAAGAGAAGGGAAAAACAGCAAGGGATTTTGACTGGAGTTTGATAGAGTTGAATGGGTTGATGATGAGTGGTGTCTCAGTGAAAGATGCCGAGGGGTGCCTCAGAATAGGAGAGAGAGAGTTACGATGGTAGAGAGTGATCCTAAGCACAAAGTGATACCCCCATTCAGGTTAGATCATCCGGCATAGGTCGGATGGTCCGGCTCAAATGCAGAACAGCTCAAACTCAATGGACATAGCTATGTAAGCTGAAAAGCTTCCTCTTTTATGGCCAAATGACAAAGAATCAAATCTAAAAAGCTGAAAATCAAACGTGAAGTCCTGCTTTCTGCCATGTTAGGACACACCGAGACTAGGTGTCTTAGGTTATTGCATCCATAGCCCCTCATGGTTTTTATCTTATTTTCTTAGTGCTTCGGTTTGTCTTTCTCCTAGCTTTCAAGACATTTAGTAGACTTGGAGTGTCTTCCATTGTGCCTTGTCTTGGTATTATCTTTCTTAGGGATGAAACCAAGCCCATTCTTGTCCTTCACGGTTGTTTGCTTGCGCGATGACATATAATTAAGTTGGCTTTCCCCTTGTAGCATTTTTTCAAGTCTTTGTTCAACATGTTGACTTAGGCCTTAATCTCTTTGTCTTCGTCATCAACGTTAGTATCACAAGATATAGAGGAAATGAAACACATTTGCACTAGAGCAACAAGGAATATCAATTAAGTCATCACCTGGGGTGGATACATCATTTTTAGATGATGTGCAAGCATATGGAGCTAAGCATAACAAATCATCTAATAAATCATAAGTTGATGCTACATCTACCTTGGTACTAGTGAATTCCTTAAGGGGAGTTTTGCGATCTCTCTTTAAAGTATCATATGAATTATGGAGCAAATCAAGTTGGTGCACCAAAACATTTGATTTGCTCATCTCCTTGTCGAGGTGCCTATGGAGGTCTCTAAACATAAGCATCAATTCATCGTGAGAGGGCTTATCGTCATTTACATTATCATTACCTTGAGTTACAAAGCAATGAGACAAAGGAGAAGGTGACGAAACCTCATCTTCATTAGAACTCGATGTTGAACCATTATCACTTGAAGTCCATGCTTGTGAGCTATTCTCTTGATTAATTGTGGACTTCTCATGAACATTCATGAGGTGGCACATTGGATAATCCGTTGTGAACTTCATTTGAGAGAGGTGAAGTTTTTAGGAGGGTTTAAGTGTCGGGGCACAAATTTCTAGATAAAGATTGATAAGAGAAATTGAATCTTTCTTGTATCAAGTGGTGCCTAGCAGATGAGCTAGCAAGCTATAAAGATAGGAGCCCTCTTAATAGTATGGCTAGCCTCTACTAGCAACCTGGTCTTCCAATCGAAAACACCAAGACTGGTAAAAGACTAGAAACACATCCTTAACCCTACCACTTGAGGCATGACGACACTCATCAACCACCTCAAGTCTGAGTCTTCGTCTTTATGCATCAACACATGATGCATCTCCATTTAAGGATCACATTTATGTGTGCAATATAAGCAAAGACCCATAATGCACTCACTAAATAATGTGTGCACATGAATATATCAATTGGAGAAATATGCAGATATTTAATTTTTAGTAAGCTAGGAGTTTAACATGTATTGTATGAAAGGGATGAAAAAATAAATAGATATTAGAGATTAAATTGTATACCTTTGCTTGAATTATTCATCCATTCTAATTAAATACAAAAAAAATACTTTCAACAATAAACTTGTTAGTCCCATATTGAGGCTTATCATTAATCACCAAAATCAATCACTAACGAGTCTTAATCTTATAGCAGCAGTGCCCGCGGAAAAGCACACAACGCGATGACACTCCGTCAGTTCGGTTGTCCAGTCACCGTGGGAGGGTGGGGGTCACAACGAAGCAAACATGGGCTAGAGATGGAACCTTACGCCTCGGACAATGGCGGACTGATGGTGAACACAGCGATTGATGAAAAATCCCACGGTGACTCCGGTGACGAACTCTAACGGGCTCCTCCGGTGCTTCCTGGAAGTAAAGAGGTGGTTAGTTCGGTGGCACACATGGCAGGGAAGGAACGGTGGCAGTCCACGGAAAAGGAAGGAGAGAGGAAGAAGTAAGAAAAGTAGGAAAAGGGAGCTAGCCAGTGGGCCCTCTTGGTCAGTGGCTCAAAGGATGAGGAGGTGGGGATGACAAGCGGCTTGGTCTTGCTAGGCCGATTCATAGGGCACACATGTCTAGGAAACAAGTAGGCTATGGGCCAAGGAGGAAGGAAAGGAAATAAGAGATGCCCACAAAGAAAAGAGAAATAGAGAAAAAGAAATAAGAAGAAAGGAAAGGGGGAATTTAGGGAAATAAATGATTTATTTCCAAGATTTTATATTTCAAAATATTTGATTTGATTTGATTTGAGTAACTATAATTTTTAAAGTTTAGAAAGATTTATGAATTTTAGATGTCCTGGACATAGATTGAGGAAGGCTAGACATGTTCTAGGTTAATCAAGAGATTACGAGTAGCAATAAATGAGCAAATTGAGTCGTTCACCACTAGCTTCTTCGACTGCATCACTAGAGTTGTCACCGTAAGAGGAGGAGAGGCATCAGGACGAGGAGAGGTTTTCAGGGGAGGAGAGGATTGCACAAGGAGAGGGTTTTCTAGGTGGTGAAACCATATATGCCAAAGAGTGGTTCTTTTTTTAATGACCGATGATTTTGGTTAGGGCTACTTGGTTAGCCGGTTTTGATTCAAGAACTGATATAAAAATGCTGCTAGAACAACAAAAATGCTTGTTGCGACATTCCTCGTAGCATTGTGCAACAAAAATAATCATCACGTCCAACAAAGAAAAAATTGAATCGAGCACATCCAACAATCGAGAAGATGCGATGAAACATTTGTACTGCATACGTCAAACAAATAAAATGGCCGCAACAACTAAAATCAATGATCGTGACAATGCAAAAACTTTATTGAAACAACAAAAAACCAATTACAACAAAACCACATTGCAGGATGGTCAATGTCGTTGGCTCCACGCTCCATTGTGTAGCGGCAATCATCGAATCCGGGAAGGTCTACCGCATCAAAAGACGAGAGTTGGAGAGAGAGAGGGGCAAGGTGAGGAGGAGGAGTATTTGAGCATGACCAGTTAAAGAATAACTTTTGCTAGGGCATGCATGTACTTAGCTAGGTGACGAAGTGTTTGACAGCTCTGAGCTTCTTTGACTGCATCACTTGAGGAACAGGACGAGAAGAGGTTTTAGGGGAGGAGAGTATTGCATGAGGAGAGGGTTTTCAAGGTGGTGAAGAAGATATTCGCTAAGGAGTGGTTCTTTTTGTACATGACTAATGATTTTGGTTTAGTCTACTTGGGCGAAAACACGAGCTACCGTGCCATTGGAAGGGGTGACATCAAGATCAAGATGTATGACGGAGTGGATTTGGCACTTCAGTATGTCAAGCATTTACATGGGCTAAGGAGGAATCTGATTTCACTTTGGACCTTACGTGAGTAAGAACTTTGTTAAACCATGTGACCTGTGAATAGGTGAGAAAGAACATTGCTTGGGCATGCAGGCATCTAGCTAGGTGAAGGACCGATGTCTTCTAACTTCTCCAACCGCATTGCTCGAGCTTTGGCTGTAGAGGGAGGAGGAGAGGCAGTAAGGGGAACAGAGAGTTGCAGGCAGATACGGAGTGACGATCATTGGTTGTAAGGTCCACCGTGCAGCGACTATCGTCTAATCTCGCAAGCCCCTCGAGTTTCTATCTGGGGAGACTACAAGCTACTCGCGGATGATTAGGCTCGGTCGCCGATTAATGTGCTACCCCGACCAAGACATGTGCTCGTGGATGAGCTACCCACAGGACCCTGCTCAGCTGATCGCTACTTGTGGAACGATGCTATTCATAGCCTGGTGGGCACGGGTAAGATACATGCCCGTCGAGGACTCGGTCAAGGATATTTAACCGCCATATCATGTAACGAAGACACGAAGCCACATATGAGTATCCATTGCTCCTGTGATCCTGGAGTGGTGTGTGATAACCGACTCATTCAATGCATGGCACATCAAGCGGTAACTGAAACATGGATACTCGGAGGCGGTTAATGAGCATTTGGGGTTATCTATCGCTAGACCGTAACATGGTAGCTATAAAGATAGCTTTTGTATATGCAATGAAACATTGGGGGGTGTGGGCGATCAAGATGAAATTTGATCCTACTATCATGATGGAATTTGATCCTCCTCGATACCAAGAGAGATATCTCTACACCCCTCAATGTCGTTAGATTAAAAAGTGTATGGCCATACCAATGTGATTAAAGTGTTAATCACGGTTTCATCATCCACCACAAGATCGAGTGAATGGTCGACCTATCACAAGAGTGGCAGGAATCTCACCTTAAGCTTAATTGACGTCGTGCTGCAAAAGAATCAGTATGTAAGTATATCAAGGTTCAACCGATATGATCATTCTATGCATTCAGAGGGCAATATGTTCTGTTAGGAACTACTATTGACTTAATGTTTGAAAAAAAGGGTTTTCGACACCATAGCCGCTTGCGCATAAACCTAGTGGATCACACACATAATAGGTTGGACATATATAATGGATTGGATCCATTAGTGGGTTTTGCGGATATTGATGCGTATAAATTAGAGTCCTGATTGGCCTCTAGCGTACAAGCTCATTTGCACACTCTATATGAGGGGAGGCATGGGGCGGCGCGGCTATGTTATGACGAGTTCACCACCTCGAACCCTAGCTATCATGCCCTACCCACCTTCTCAGAATGCTAGCCGCTCGCGACACTGCTAGCACATCGGCGCACGACATTCTACCCTTGGGCATGTGGATAACGTATAGGCTGTGAGCAGCGATGAGGTGAAGACAGTCGGCAAGATGGACTACATCCTCTATGGTAGTACGTGTGACAACGTTGTGGTAGTGATCAAAAGGAGGAGGCGTTCGGCTAGGTATAAGAGACTACTTCCTATACCTCGACACATGTATCGTTGAAACCGGCTACTCCAACTCTCTTTTCGCTGCGGCTGCACGTTAAGGGTAACGATCCTTGATCTCCTACTCACATTATGTCCTGGATGATCACGGTAGAAAATTTTTATTTGCGCTAGCGTAGCTTACCCGTTCCCTTTCAAACACGTAGGTGCATTCTACTGTAATCCATACCACAACATAGTGAGCTCACTTTGTACAATTGTTATTCCATTGAGGAAGGCCTGAATAAGTATAATCATTGTGTCTTGTCCCATGTGATTCATGTATCTCAACAACATCCCTCTTGTCCAAAAGAGATTGAGTGGTCCCTCAATCAGGAAGTAAGCTGGATGGGCACACTTTTTCAATCGCCGACAGTGCCTCTGTTGTAACCCATGTGATGCAGACGCTCGGTGGCTAGCCTATGGCCATGACTCGGGTGGATCAGTGTGCTATGCTATTGAGGAGCGCCTATAATTATGTCCCGCAGGTGTAGGCTAAGCCGAACTGCGCTACCGTCCATGTGCGTACTTATCAAACACAAGGCAAAAAAAATCAAAGTTAGCCGGGGCATGCATGTTCTTAGCTAGGCGACAAAGCGTCCAATGGCTTTGAGCTTATCTAACTGCATCACTCGACTTGTCATTGTAGGAGCAGGAGAGGTTTGTAGGGAGGAGAGGGTTGCACGGAGGAGAGACGGTAAGGGGAGGGGAGGTCTGTAAGGAGACGAGATGGTTGGAGTCGGATGAGACTATGAGGACACCGGCGAGAACAGAGGTGTGTCATCTAGGGAGGAAGGAGGTGCATTAGATGGACGTGTTGGAGTCAGCGTGCGGTCAACGGTGAGGAAAGAATAGGCAATATGAATCCTTAATCTTTATTCTACATTTGAGCATATGTTGGGCATCGGGTCTGAGGACAAGTCAAGCTCATCCGGCTGCTCTCCGTGAGCTGTAAAGTAAACAACTAGAGTCTAGGTACACGGGTTTGCACAAGACAGCTTCAAGGTGGTGAAGGCCATATTTGGTAAGGAGTTGTTCCCTTTGTACACAGCTGGTTATTTTTGATCAGTCTACTTGGGCAATAACACAAGCTGTCAAGATCAAGATCATGATGCATGATAGAGTGCAGTGCACTTCAAGGTGTCAAGCATGTTCCTGGGCTAAGGAGGCTGGTGGATGGATGCGAGGGTCTGACAGCGGGGACGCCTATGAGCCTGGAACAATCCTATTCAGACCTCCTGCGATTGCAGCAAATCCTCCGACGATGACAAGGATGAGGCGGAGTACAACAATGATGAGCTAGCTGTGGATGTAGATAGTAGGGTAGCTCTTGTATATAGTAGCTTGGTGCGCTAGCTAGGCGTGCATTAACAAATTTTAAAATATATTTGCGTCGGTTCTAACCATAAACTAGTATAGAAAATGGATCAAACGACACAGATGATTGGACACGTCAGTGCCTGTTATTATGCGTCGCTTTATAAACCGGCATTAATGACAATTTAGAACCGGCACTAAGTAGAGTTGTTTCCAAATAACATATTACAAGGAAAAATAGATAGATGCGTAAGACTAGAGCACACTTAAATTACATATGCCTTTTAATTAATTTGGTTGTAAAAATTCACAAAGCTTCTCGGGACGCCCTTAATATGCATACAAGGATTCGTCACAATTAATAGCTATAAATTGTATGTAGCCTTTTAGAAAACAAATTGTATCATAAAGATCACGCATATCGGACCAGCCCGCTTGGAAGTTGGAATAAGAGAAATTAAAAGCAAATGAAAAAAAAGGAGACACTAGGCATCGGAAATCCGATGGAGCGAAAGCAATAGCTAAGAATAAAAATACAACAAGAAAACCATTTCGTGCAACTTTTCAGAGAAACTAACGCTAACCCTGTATGCTCCATTTGCAAGAAACACAATGTACGGTTGCAGCAAAAAATTAATGGTACCGCAAATATGAAACAGTGTCAAAAGCGGGATCCAGCAGAACCCAGGCGGCACCGTCAGTGGCGGTGGCCAGGACAGCATAGCCGGACAAACGGTCACCTCGGGCTCACTCCACAACGGCACCGTCGAGGGGACAGTACTTGGCCAAAAGCTCAACTTGCCTGGGGGAAAGTGAGTGAATCACAGTCCCTCTGCCAAGCTTTGCATTAGAGTTTGTGGTGATATTTGTGCACGGAACGCACCTGTCTATCATTCGTTTGTTCGTTTACTTTCTTTGTTTGCTCGCCGCTTGCCGGTGGCTAGTACTGGTGTGCATGTATTTATGTTTTCGATTCGGTTAAATTTGTAACCCGTTCGTCATTCATTGCAATAAGGTGCATGTACCCATATATATTCTTTAATTTATTCTTGTGCTCCTCTACCTATTGCTCCTGATGAGAGTCAGCTTGGTTATCACGGGCACTATTATCTAGCCGACTTCGCAACCATAGGGTAAAGGTTTATTACTTTGGAGATTTATGCATCAATGATGATGGAGGAAGCTAAAATCTAGTGTGGGACAATCCGTCAAAAGTTTAGACTAATTAAAATACTTTCATCACATCAAAGGTAAAAACACCCATATAATTAAGCTACTAGATAAAAAGCCACCACTGACACCTCCGACCCCAGAAAATTACTTACTTTTTCCTTCATTCCCCTTCCCACGATTCTTTTGGCAACCTTTTGTAGGGAAGTAATTGGTGTAATGGCCTTTTGACTTTATTAAGGGCACTTTAAGCAATATGTCTAAGTATGTATGCATGAATTAGTCAATGGCAAAAGGATATATATTTTTTGTTTCTCATGATTGATGAGATTGTGTACAGACTAAAGAGAACAACAACGCATCTTCAAATTTTGCTGATGTGTTATTGAGAAGCGCCTTCCATTTTTTCATATTCTTGCAACAAAATCCCTCACCTCCCTCTCTCTCTCTCTCTGTATGTGTATATGTGTGGCTATCTTCTTCTCTCTCCTTTTCTCACGCTATCTTTCCCTTTCTTCTCTCCCATGCTTCTTCTTCCTTCTGAGACTCGGATTGAGGCAGGGAAGAGCACCCTATACTATCGCTGGTGATGACTGATAGGTGCCGCCCAGTGGACAGTTGGTCCACATCTTCTTCCCTCTTCCCATGACATCCCTCCCTTCTCTATCTGCAGGAGTCCTCTTGCAACCCCAGCCTCTCTTCTATATAGGGCATGCCATGGGGGATGTGACCGTGCTCACAGCTCCGAGTTGCTTCCAAACAAGCCCGTTCCAAGCTGTTGTTTCTCATGCCTGTTGAGTTTGTAAAGAGGGTAAAAAATAGTGAATCTTCAAGTTTTGCTACTGTATTACTAAAAACACCATTACATTCTTTTCATATTCTTTCAACGTAGTCCCTCGTATCCTCTCTCTCCCTCTCTGTGTGTGTATGTGTATCTATGTTTCTATCTTCTTCTCTCTCCTCAGGCTGTCATTCCCTTTCTTCTCTCCCATGTTTCATCATCTTCTTCTTCTTCCCAAGGCTCAGATTGATAGAGTGGAGAGCACCGTCAACATCTGTGTAGACTCCAACTCATCGGGTAAGCAGCCTGCAACAAAAGTGATAGGATGTGTATATAAATACTAAGCAAGTTGGAGTTGATGCATTTTGTGGTGTAGTATAAAGGAAATGGGTAATGGTTGTTTTACATAAGACCAATTTCCAAATCTTTAACCTAAAAGTTTCTAAAGCAAGTTTTATTGTAACATGGTTATGCATACCTTTCTTATTTCAATCCATAAGGTAAAACTTTATTTCTATGAAAAATTACTTGGTCCTTGCGAAAAGCATTTTGAAGTATAGTGTGGACACTCACCTTGCTCGTCCTTGACCGTGGGCACTTCAATCCGGATAGCATGTCATGCGAATTTTCCAATAATTATAATTAGTGCCATCAAACATAGGTGCATCATCTAGGTGCCAAAATGCCCCATTTTCATCGTTTAACTCGCCAGACAGTGAAGTCTATCGAGTGGGAGCCCTAGCTCTGTTACCACTTGCAAGGAATCAGATGCCCGAGAGGGGGTGACTTGGGCTTTTCAAATTTTAAACTTGATTAATAAATTATGAACCTGTGTCCAAAACCTAGATTATTTGCGAAAGCTAAGTGCAAAGTGGTTTTGCACACAAGAGCTCTAAATCAACTAAGTTAGCTAAGTGCACTAGCAACCTAAGTCTAAATATAGGTTTGCAATCCAATAGTGACAATCAATCAATTCATTTCTTGAAATTTAATTGCAAGGAAGTAAATTTCTCACACAATCACTTTTTACCGTGGTGTTCGAAGACTTGCTGATCTACCCTAATCCACATTGAGGCTAGGTCCGACCAAGTCGAACCGGCTCCCTCTTGAGCCAACCACATTAATTCCACTAGTTGTCGCTACTTCCCCCACCCCGGAGGTAGTAAGCAACAACACTATGCAGAAGTTCGCACGGGCCTTCTCACAACCTCCGTTGAGATGGTCGTCGGCGCACAACATCTATACGCCGTTTAGATGCCGGTAAGCACCAAGAGTAATAAGCCTTCTCCTCTTCACTTGCTCTCTCAAGAGCAAGACACCTCAAGATTCAAGAAAGCTCGCTCTCACAAAGCTCACAAAAGTAGAGAAAATTAAATGCTCAAAGTAGATAGACACAATAAAGAAAATCACAAATGACACAATCACTTTTTATCTCCTCTTCACTTGCTCTCTCAAGAGCAAGACACCTCAAGATTCAAGAAAACTCACTCTCACAAAGCTCACAAAGGTAGAGAAAATTAAATGCTCAAAGTAGATAGACACAATAAAGAAAATCACAAATGACACAATCACTTTTTACCATAGTGCTCAGAGACTTGCTAGTCTCCCGTAATCCACATTTTAGGTTAGGTCCAACCAACTCGGATAGCTCCCTTTGAAGCCAGCTACCTCAATTCCACTAGTGGTCAGAGTTACATCGAATTATCCGATCGTCATCGGAGTATCTAGAGTGGTGAATAGTAACATTGAAAAACTAGCCCTGGGCACCAATGCATGAAGAAGCAACGTGCACAACAATGCGAGGGTGCAGGGGCAATGGCACACCATGACTAGCAGCCAGCCTGGAGGCGGTGGATCATAGACACATGGCAAAACAGTGGTGGATAGGCATGCAATAGCAGTAAGATGGCAATTGCAGTGATGTGCTCAGCGGTGGAGAGCACAGCGAAGGAACAGCGACATGGGTGAGATGAGAAGAATAAGAGAAGGGAAAACAGCACGGGATTTTGACTGGAGTTTGATAGAGTTGAATGGGTAGATGATGAGTGGTGGCTCGGTGAAAGATGCCGAGGGATGGCTTAGATTAGGAGAGAAAAAGTTATGAGGGTAGAGAGTGATCCTAAGGACAAAGTGATACCCCCGTTTAGGTCAGATCATCTAGCATAGGTCGGATGGTCCGGCTCAAATGCAGAATAGCTCAAACTCAACAGACATAGCTATGTAAGCTGAAAAGCTTCCTCTTTTATGGCCAAATGATAAAGAATCAAATATAAAAAGCTGAAAATCAAACGTGAAGTCCTGCTTTCTGCCTTGTTAGGACACACCGAGACTAGGTGTCTTAGGTTATTGCATCCATAGCCCCTCATGGTTTTTATCTAATTTTCTTAGTGCTTTGGTTTGTCTTTCTCCTAGCTTTCAAGACATTTAGTAGACTTGGAGTGTCTTCCATTGTGCCTTGTCTTGGAACCAAGCCCATTCTTGTCCTTCACGGTTGTTTGCTTGCTCGATGACATCTAATTAAGTTGGCTTTCCCCTTGTAGCATTTTTTCAAGTCTTTGTTCAATTTGTTGACTTAGGCCTTAATCTCTTTGTTTTCATCTTCAAGGTTAGTATCACAAGATATAGAGGAAATGAAACACATTTGCACTAATAGCAACAAGGAATATCAATTAAGTCATCACATGGGGTGGATACATCATTTGTAGATGATGTGCAAGGACATGGACCTAAGCATAACAAATCATCTAATAAATCATAAGTTGATGCTACATCCACCTTGGTAATAGTGAATTCCTTAAGGGGAGTTTCGTGATCTCTCTTTAAAGTATCATTTAGTAGAGATGGAACCTTACGCCTCAAACAATGGCGAACTGATTGTGAACACAGCGATCGATGAAAAATCCTACGGTGACCCCGGTGACGAACTCTGACAAGCTCCTTCGGTGCTTCCTGGAACTAAAGAGGTGGTTAGTTTGGTGGCACAAATGGTAGGGAAGGAACGGTGGCAATTCCATGAAAAGGAAGGAGAGAGGAAGATGTAAGAAAAGTAGGAAAAGGGTGCTAGCTAGTGGGCCCTCTTGGTCAGTGGCTCAAAGGATGAGGAGCTGGGGATGACAAGTGGCTTGGTCTTGCTGGGCCAATTCATAGGGCACACATGTGCGGGAAAGAAGTAGGCTATGGGCCATGGAGGAAGGAAAGGAAATAAAAGATGCCCACAAAGAAAAGAGAAATAGAGAAAAAGAAATTAGAAGAAAGGAAAGGGGGAATTTAGAGAAAAAGTCTATGCATCAATGATCATGGAGGAAGCTAAAATCTAGTGTGGGACAATCCGTCAAAAGTTTAGACTAATTAAAATACTTTCATCACATCAAAGGTAAAAACACCCATATAATTAAGCTACTAGATAAAAAGCCACCACTGACACCTCCGACCCCAGAAAATTACTTACTTTTTCCTTCATTCCCCTTCCCACGATTCTTTTGGCAACCTTTTGTAGGGAAGTAATTGGTGTAATGGCCTTTTGACTTTATTAAGGGCACTTTAAGCAATGTGTCTAAGTATGTATGCATGAATTAGTCAATGGCAAAAGGATATATATTTTTTGTTTCTCATGATTGATGAGATTGTGTACAGACTAAAGAGAACAACAACGTATCTTCAAATTTTGCTGATGCGTTATTGAGAAGCGCCTTCCATTTTTTCATATTCTTGCAACAAAATCCCTCACCTCCCTCTCTCTCTCTCTCTATGTGTATATGTGTGGCTATCTTCTTCTCTCTCCTTTTCTCATGCTATCTTTCCCTTTCTTCTCTCTCATGCTTCTCTTCTTCCTTCTAAGACTCGGATTGAGGCAGGGAAGAGCACCCTATACTATCGCTGGTGATGACTGACAGGTGCCGCCTAGTGGACAGTTGGTCCACATCTTCTTCCCTCTTCCCATGACATCCCTCCCTTCTCTATCTACAGGAGTCCTCTTGCAACCCCAGCCTCTCTTCTATATAGGGCATGCCATGGGGATGTGATCGTGCTCATAGCTCCGAGCTGCTTCCAAACAAGCCCGTTCCAAGCTGTTGTTTCTCATGCCTGTTGAGTTTGTAAGGAGGGTAAAAAATAGTGAATCTTCAAGTTTTGCTACTGTATTACTAAAAACACCATTACATTCTCATCATATTCTTTCAACGTAGTCCCTCATATCCTCTCTCTCCCTCTGTGTGTGTGTATGTGTATCTATGTTTCTATCTTCTTCTCTCTCCTCAGGCTGTCATTCCCTTTCTTCTCTCCCATGTTTCATCATCTTCTTCTTCTTCCCAAGGCTCAGATTGATAGAGTGGAGAGCACCGTCAACATCTGTGTAGACTCCAACTCATCGGGTAAGCAGCCCGCAACAAAAGTGATAGGATGAGTATATAAATACTAAGCAAGTTGGAGAACAATAACACATCTTCAAATTTTGCTGATGCGTTATTGAAAAGCGCCTTCCATTTTTTTATATTCTTGCAATAGAGTCCCTCACCTCCCTCTCTCTCTCTCTCTGTATGTGTATATGTGTGGCTATCTTTTTCTCTCTCCTTTTCTCACGCTATCTTTCCCTTTCTTCTCTCTCATGCTTGTCTTCTTCCTTCGGAGGCTCGAATGGAGACAGGGAAGAGCACCCTATACTATCGCCGGTGATGACTGACAGGCACCGCCCAGTGGACTGCTGCGTCACATCCTTTCCCTCATCCCATGGCATCCCTCCCTTCTCTATCCGGAGGAGTCCTCTTGCAACCCCCGCCTTTCTTCTGTATAGGGCATGCCATGGTGGATGTGATCGTGCTCATAGCTACGAGCTGCTTCCAAACGAGCTCATGCCAAGCTGTTGCCCGTCCTCGGCACACACACACCTCCGAGGTTATGTTGAGTGCCTCCTTTAGCCACGCCTCCATCGGCTAACCCATTGCTACGATCTCCTCGGCTCACTCCTCTTCTCCTTTCTCTCTTCTTCCTCTCATTGTGTGTACGTGTCTATGTACATATGCATGAATTAGTTAGTGGCAAAAAAGATATATGTTTTTTGTTTCACATGCTTGTTGAGTTTGTAAAGAGGGTGAAAAATAGTGAATCTTCAAGTCTTGCTAATGTGTTACTAAAAAATGCCATTACATTATTTTCATATTCTTGCAACGTAGTTCCTCATCTCCTCTCTCTCCCTCTCTTTGTGTGTATGTGTATCTATGTATCTATCGTCTTCTCTCTCCTCAGGCTAACATTCCCTTTCTTCTCCCTCATGTTTCATCTTCTTCCCAAGGCTCGGATTGACAGAGGGGAGAGCACCTCAACATCTGTGTAGACTCCAACTCATTGGGTAAGCATCCCGCAATAAAAGTGCTCGGATGAGTATATAAATACTAAGCAAGTTAGAGTTGATGCATTATGTCGTGTAGTACAAAGGAAATGGGTAATGGTTGCTTTGCTTAAGACCAATTTTCAAATCTTTAACCTAAAAGTTTCTAAAGCAAGTTTTATTGTAACAGGGCTATGCATACCTTTCTTATTTCAATCCATATGGTAAAACTTTATTTCTATCAAAAATTACTTCACGGTCCATGCCAAAAGCATTTTGAAGTATAGTGTGGATACTCACCTTGCTCGTCCTTGACTGTGGGCACTATAATCTAGATAGTTTTAACTCTGAAGAGTATATGCATTCTACGTATAAGGGATATTTCAGTTTTTATGTCACAATGCTGCCCTAGGAGTGTGACCAAAGAGAATATCACAAGGCCGCTGCCAGAAGTAATCCTTTAGAAGCCCCCTCTTGTGCCAATTGTTCCCTCATGGAATCATCTCCACACCTACTCATCCAACATGCATACTTAAGTCACAGGCTGCCATGCGGGAGGTACTGGAATACTTTTCAAAGGGCTAAGTATAGGCACCAGGAAAGGAGTGGGGGGGGGGGGAGGGTTGAGGTGGAGTTGCCATGACGATTTCAGGTAAGTCGATTGTTCATAGTTTATATGACCAGGTACGTCCCACTCTAGAACTTATGGCTGCGTTTTGTGTCCTAGTTAGATAGTTCACAAAGAAGACAGTCCTTACACTAGGGACAAAACACTGCAATCCTACAACCACTCACTAGTGTTTCGTGCAATGACCCAACAATTACGTATTTGTCCTTAGCCACAATTTTGACAAAAATGTTTTCTCCATTTTACCAAAGTCCAAGTAATATCCCATTTTGACATGGCCGGCCCGCATGGCGGTGACCATAGCATAGGGAGGTGGTGCGGTGGCTTGGATAGCAGCGCTTCGCATTTAATGATTGAGCAGTTGGGAAAGCGTTGGCGGCGACGTCTTGTCCGGGAGTGGATGACGGCGTGCTCCATGGTATTGGTAGTTGTAAGGAATCAAATGCAATAGAACGGAGTGGATTAGGTTTTTAAAATTTTAAACTTGATGACCAAATTACGAACTTGTGTACAAAACCTAGATTATGTGCGAAAGCTAAGTGCAAAGTGGTTTTGCACACAAGAGTTGTAAATCGACTAAGTTAGCTAAGTGCACCAGCAACCTAAATCTAAATATAGGTTAGCAATCCTAGGGAGAATATCAATCAATTCATTTACAGGAATATAATTGCAAGAAAATTAAATGCTCAAAGTAGATAGACACAATAAAGAAAATCACAAATGACACAATCACTTTTTACCATAGTGCTCAGAGACTTGCTTTGGTCTCCGTAATCCCTAATTGAGGTTGTCCAACCAACTCGAACTGGTGTGAGGTGCAGGGCAATGGCACACTATGACTAGCAGCCAGACTGGAGGTGGTGGATCACAGACACATGGCGAAACAATGGTGGATAGGCATGCAACAGCAGTGATGGGATGGCAACTGCAGTGATGTGCGGGTGGAGTTTGATTGAGTTGAATGGGTAGAAGATGAGTGGTGGCTCGGTGAAAGATGCTGAGGATGGCTCATATTAGGAGAGAAATTTCCGATGGTAGAGAGTGATTCTAAGCACAATGTGATACCCCATTTAGGTCAGATTATCCAGCATAGGTCGAATGGTGCGGTTCAAATGCGAGAATAGCTCAAACTCAAAAGACATAGCTATGTAAGCTGAAAAGCTTCCTCTTTTATGGTTAAATGAGAAAGAATCAAATCTGAAAAGCTAAAAATCAAATGTGAAGTCTTGCTTTCCACCTTGTTAGGACACATTGAGGCTAGGTGTCTTAGGTTATTGCATCCATAGCACCTCGTGGTTTTAATCATATTTTCTTAGTGCTTCGGTTTGTCTTTCTCGTTGCTTTCAAGACATTTAGTATAGACTTGGAGTGTCTTCCATTGTGCCTTGTCTTGCTATTGTCTTTCTCGGGGATGAAACCAAGCCCATTCTTGTCCTTCACAATGGTTTGCTTGCTCAATGACATCTAATTAAGTTGGTTTCCCCTTGTAGCATTTTTTCAAGTCTTTGTTCAACTTGTTGACTTTAGGCCTTAATCTCTTTGTTTTCGCCTTCAAGGTTAGTATCACAAGATATAGAGGAAATGAAACACATTTGCACTAGAGCAACAAGGAATTTGAATTAAGTCATCACCCATGGTAGATACATCGTCCTCGGGAATCCATAGCGGTGAGTCTGGCGCCCTCCCGTCTTTGGAGAGGACGCCGCGAGAATTAGTGGATAGAAAGCGGACTCTAGGTGAATAGAACCAGTGTGCTAATGTGCGATCAGATTGCTTGTGTCCCTTTCATTGATGAGCTTATTAATTTATACAACTCTAGGGTCCGGGTTTACATGCATGTGATATACCCAAATTACCCCGGCCCAGGGGAAACACCCAAATTACCCTGGTCTCTGAATCGTTGATCTTGGGATCAACGGCTAGACTAGCTTACTTGCAATCCAAACTTTGCTAGTTCCTAATATACCCTCGGGGAGGCAAATTCTGACAAGGTGGTTGATCCGGTCGGTCCTTGTCAGGGGCTGTCACGGAATCTTCGTCCCCCAGCCTATTAACTTGTGGAAGATATCAGGCTCGGTCTCCCCGAAGGATCTTCGTGAATTCTTCGGTGAGACTTCGCTTCTCGGCTACTCTTCGGTAGGAGTCCCAAGGATTCTCATTGCTCTAAGTTCCCTTGGAACTCCTGACCCTTCGCACGTCTCGAGTCTTCGGCCCACAACCCAAGGGGTCTTGAGGCCATCTCTAGGTGCGCTTCTTTGCTTACCCCTTCAGATTTCTTCTCCGCTTACCCATTCGGGTCGAAAACCCTTACTAAAGACTCTTACAGCATCTTCGTGGACATCCACCTTTCCCGGAGATGGGGTGGTTGCCCCTACAACAGAAGCCCCTTACGGTCACGCCACCACCTCGCCGTGGTGCCTGGCCGAAATATATCCAACTCCCCCTTCTCCACGCCGAGGTGGTTTTCCCGAAAATGCTTTTTTCTTCATGTTTGCGAAAATGTCTTTGCCCGTTGATGTGACTTGTACTTGACGTTCTGACAGTGTCAGTGGCCTCGAAGTACTCGCGTTGATCCTGGCCACTGATTGTCACACGTGTCGTCAAATCGACGGTCGTCCCTTGGAATTTCCTTTTGATTTTTGATTTTTTCTCTGTGTGACTCGTCGGTTTTTTCGAGGCCCGTCGTCGCCGTTGGTGTGGACACGCGGCGTTCATCCGTGCGTGTCTTCTCACGATATAAGGGGCAGCGCCCTCGTCGTCTTCTCATTTGCGCTTGCCTTCTTGAAGTTCACTCCCGCCGTCCGGCGCTCCTACTCTTTCGCCGACATTCTCATCACCTCTGCCGCGCCATTGCTGCTTCGTCGCCGCTTGTTCGTCGCCAACAACTCTCCGCCACTCAACATCTGCTGGTATGTCACACTCCCACCGGTGTTTTTCTTCCTGACTTCGGGGTACGGGGGCTTCTGGGTATGGCGGGTTTGGCGCCGGCGAGCCCGCCGGCGAGGTTTTTTGTGTCGGCGACGTTGGCTGCGCCTCCGTTTACTTGTCAATCTCCCTCTTCTTTTGAAAAATGGTATAGGATTTTTGTGAAATGTCGGGTTCCAAACACTTTTGAAGCAGTTGTGTCTTCTTGTTTTTATTATTATTTTAGTGTTCCTAGAGTGCTGATGTTTTCTTCTATTTTTGAAGTCCTCGGAACCTCTGATGGCTCCGAAGAAGATCTTGAGTGCTGCGGACCTCACGCGGCTGTCCTGGGAGCTGGGGCAGTCGAGGATGACGCCAGACATGCTCGCGAAGGTGGCGGACTGCTCCGCTGCGGCCGAGACAGACTTCCGTCTCCCGGGGCAGGAGACGATTCCTCGGCCGGATGCCAACAAGGCGGTCGTTTTTAACTCGCAGGTGAAGGCGGGTCTTCGGATACCGTGCACCCGCCTCGTCGGGGAGGTGCTCGAGTTGTACGGAGCACAGCTCGTGCATCTCTCCCGAACGCCGTGGCCCGGCTTGCGGTGTACGAGTGGGAGCTCCGAAGCCATGGCGCACTACCAAGCTCCCGACTCTTCGGGTTCCTCCACGAAGCTCGGTGGCAGAGGAAGACATGCGGCAGCGCCTTCAGGTATCTAAATTTTGTCATGAAGTCGACGCACGGGGCGACTGGGCTAAGCTGGAAGCTGTTTTGGTTTTACCAAAAGGTGGATGTAGTGGACTCTCCACTGAGGTACATTCCGGGTGTGGCCAACTACGTCAAGTTCCCTGTGGAGAAGCTGTCCGGCTCCGAAGAGGCGCAGCGGCTCCTACTTCAGAAGATTAGCAAACGCTTCTCCATGCGCTTCCTCGCCGAGGAGTTCTTCGCGGCCAAGGTAGGGCCGCTGATGCGTAGCTGGGAGGAGTGCGTTATCGTTGGCGAGGGAGGCGACCATCTCACTCTGAGTGATGAGGATCACCGACCTCGGAAGCTCGAGTCGGCCGTGGAGAGGGCCAAGGGGATGTTCGGGCCGCTTCGTGCCGACGAAATCGCGCGGGCCCATGAAGCTGGGGTGGGCGCCCGTGTCAACTGCATCCTCAGGACAGTTTCTTCCTGGGCGGAGCCCGAGCCGAAGAGGGGCGGGAAGAGGAAGGCTACAAATGGCACTACCGCGGGCCCCTCGAAGCGATCCCGTGGTGAGCATTCTCCTATACCTGCCATACTTCTTTGGTTTTGTTGTTCCTAACCTTGATTTTTCGAATCAGAAGCCGCCAGCGCGGAGGATGAGGAAGAGGATGACGATGAGATCGAGGAAGAAGGCCGCCTGGCTGAGGACGACCGCACTTCGCCGGACGCGCAAAGTGCCGCCAGTGGTCGTGATGACGATCCACTGGACGTCCTGGTCAACAAGACTCCTTCGGGGCCGTTGGATCCCGAACATGGCTCCAACAAGCTTCAGGATAGCCATGGAGCGGGGTCTCTTCCTTCGGGTCGGGACCCCGTGACTCCCGAAGGAGCCTCCGTAGATGTTCATATGGAGGCTGAAGTCTATACCGCCGGCTTCGTTGTTGATACGGAGCTCGGGCTGGTTGACTCCCCTTCCGCCGAAGGTTGGTTACTATACCTTGGTACACTTTTTGTCTTGTTGATTTTTTGCTTATGCTTATTGTTTCTTGCAAAGGGGGCTAACGAGGAGCCACCTTCGGTGCCCATCTCGGGGGTCGTCGGTGCCAATACCGCTACTGCTGATGCCATTCTGGCACTGGTGGCAACAACCGCCGTGGCGAGGGGGTCTTTGTTGACTACCCCGTCCGCGCTTGGCACTGCCGGTTCAGCTTTGCCGGCTATGGTGGTGGAAGGAGGGTCGCCAGCTACTGCTGCGCCCGGCGCCACATCTTCGGCAGCGGCGACAACTGTGGAGGGAGGGGCTTCGCACGCTACTCCCCTCGTGCCCGATGCCGCCCCTGCTTCTGATGGCTTCTATCTAGAGCCCACTGCCCTTCTCCATGATGAACATGTGGAGGCAATCCTCGGAGGGGTGCCTTCGGCAATTCTCGATTGTTGCGAGGCGTTCCCTTTGCTGGAGAACATGCGCAGCGTCGAGTTATGCCTTGCTTTGGTAATATATATACTATTTTTTTAAGTCTTCGTGTTATTTATGTTTGTATCCAACTTTGCAGAGCTTGCTTTGGAATCGTGCCGCGTCGGCATAAGTGTTAGGCCTCTCGGAGAGGTGTGCTGTTCTTGAGGGTCGCGTCGCCACCCTTGACCAAAAGAACCGCACCCTTCGGGAGGTTAGCATGAAGGAGAAGGAGCTGGTTGCTCTTCTCAGGTCGGAGAAGGAGCAGGCGGAGCAACATGCGAAGACCGCCGAGGAGGCCTTGGCTGTGCTCCGTGCTGAAGTTGAGGCCCAGCGAGCCGAAATCGAATCGTCACGTAAGGAATGCAATGGCCTGTGCGACGATCTGAAAAAGGGAGCCGCGGAGCTTGGGACTCTTTGGGGTTCCGTGGCGAAGGCGAAGCAACAACTGGAGGCTCTCCAAGCGAAGCTCCTTTCTTTGAGTCAAGTCTTCGCCAAGGAAATCAGTAGACTAGGGACTATCGCCGTGGGCACCCCTCAGAGGAGCCCGGCTTTACCCCTCAAGTACTTGAAGGAGGCGATCGGGATCGTGGTGGAGAGGTCCTCACGCTATGGATCGGACTGCGCCGTTAGCTCTATCTTTCCATTTTCAACAATGCTAAAGAATGCTGGGTGCACAAATTTTTTGAGCAGCTCCTCTCCAAGTGGCTCATATCCTTCGGTATTCATCCCTAGCTCGTTCGATCACGACTCCCGCCAGGTTGTTCGGGACTTCTTGTTTAAGTTCTGGCGAGCTGGCGGTGCTGCCTTCTGCCGCGCTTTCATGGCCCATGCGAAGAAGAAGACTCCTTCAACCGCTGTGGTTGGTTCGCCTTTGCCTCTAAAGATAGCAGAGCCCAGGGTGCCGAGCAAAGATCCTCTGACAGTTTTCGTTCCCCAGGATCCTAAAGGTCCTATAGATCCGAAGGGCAAAAAGCCAGCGGAGTAGGATTGTAATAGTTTTAGGTTTGTAATATTTTGCTAATGTAATATATGATCTTTTGTTCACTTCTTATTCCGAAGTTGTTCCGTATCGTGAGTGATCTTATTTGCCTTCGCGATGTTTTATTTTCATCTGGCATTAGCCCGTTGCTTCGCTCCATCTTATACATTGCACCCCCTATGCATGATATCGTTAGTGTAGTCGGCGTTTGCGAAGGCTCATGTCTTGCAAAGACTTCGGGTACTTGGCGCGAGCGTAATTGGCCTCGCGCCAGCCCCTTGGCGCTTTAGCGTGTTACGTGTTCGCGAAGGCTCGTGGCCCGCGAGGGTTATGTTTAGGGTGCTTGGCACGAGTGTTCTTGGCCTCGCGCCAACCCCTTGGCTCTTTAGCGCGTTCGCGAAGGCACGTGGCCCACGAAGGTTATGTTTCGGGTGCTTGGCGCGAGTGCTCTTGGCCTCGCGCCAGCCCCTTGGCGCTTTAGCGCGTTACGCGTTCACGAAGGCTCGTGGCCCGCGAAGGTTATGTTTCGAGTGCTTGGCGCGAGTGCTCTTGACCTCGCGCCAGCCCCTTGGCGCTTTAGCGCGTTAAGCGTTCGCGAAGGCTCGTGGCCCGCGAAGGTTATGTTTCGGGTGCTTGGTGCGAGTGCTCTTGGCCTCGCGCCAGCCCCTTGGCGTTTTAGCGCGTTAAGCGTTCGTGAAGGCTCATGGCCTGCGAAGGCTCTTTTTCGGGTGCTTGGCGCGAGTGCTCTTGGCCTCGCGCCAGCCCCTTGGCACTTTACCGCGTTACGCGTTCGCGAAGGCTCGTGGCCCGCGAAGGTTATGTTTCGGGTGCTTTGCGCGAGTGCTCTTGGCCTCACGCCAGCCCCTTGGTCGGATTGAAGTGTTTGCTCGGGGACATTCTTTTTCATTTCCTTTCAAATTACATCTTGGTAGTTAAATTCCCGTAGGATTTCTCTGGTCGCAGCCGGTTTTGGGCGTCTAAGCTTTGTTAAAAACTCCGCTCGTAAAACCCGGTAGGAAAAATCCGAGTCGGAGAAAAGAGTACTCAGCGCTTCTTCATTGCCTCATGGGTAATACTTGATCAGGCTCTTCGTGTTCCATGTGTTTGGGATCGAAGAGCCGTCGAGATTGGAGAGGTGGAACAATCCTTGCCTTGTTTGTTTGTTCACGGTAAAGGGTCCGTCCCATGTGGGCTCTAGTTTAGATGGTCGTTGTGGCATCTTCCGAAGGACCATGTCCCCTTCTTGGATCCCCCGTGGTCTTACGCGCTTGTTGTAGGTTCTGCTCATTAGCTCATTATATTTCTCTAAGGTCTATTTTGCTTTAAGCCTGTCTTCTTCGACAGTGTCGGCTGGTGGTTGATCACTGATCTCAGCTCCACCTGTTATGAACCGAAGAGTCTTCGCTTGGATCTCAGCTGGCGTTACTGCCTCTTCACCATACACCAGCCTGAAAGGTGAATACCCTATTGGTCTTGTAGGCGTTGTGCGAATTGCCCACAGCGTCTTCTCCAGTTCTTCTGGCCATTTTCCTTTTGCTTCATCTACCAATCTTCTTTTCAGTGATTTCGTGTTGTTCTAATTTGCCCGTTCAACGGCACCGTTCGCTTGTGAGTGTCCCACGGAAGCGTAGCATATTTTTATGCCGAGGTCTTCACAGAATGACTTAAATCTTTACGAGATGAATTGTGATTCATTATCAGCCACTACTTCTTTTGGTATGCCAAACCTGCATATCACATTTTTCCAAAAGAAATGCTGGGTCTTCGCAGCTGAGTTGCTCGTCAATGGTTCTGCTTCAATCCATTTGGTAAAGTAGTTAATAGCAACAATGATTCATTTAAACCCTCCTGAAGCTTGCTTGAGGTCTCCCACGATATCAATCCCCCATCTTGCGAAGGGCCAAACCGGGGGCGAGGGCTAGAGGTTTGTTGGCGGAGCCTTTGGCGGGTTCGTCATCCACTGGCATCCTCGGCATCTTTTTACAAATTCTTCTGCGTCGCTATTGGCCGTTGGCCAATATATTCCTATACGTAACACCTTTGTTGCGAGGGCCCTTGGGCTTTGATCCGAGCCGCAAATTCCTGCGTGCACTTCCGCCAATGCTTCCTTTCCTTCTTCCCTTGAAACACACCTCATCCATGGCGTGCCAATTCCCGATTTGTAGAGTAGGCCATCCATCATGGTGTACGTTCTTGCACGCTGCCTTGTTGTGTACGCCTTTCTACTATCCTCGGGTAATTCACCATCCCGAAGATATTTGACGATGATCGTGCCAATCTTCTTCCAAGGATCTTGCTATGAGTTGCACTTCGGGGCATATAGATGCTCGTGATATTGCTTCGTAAAACACCCCATCAGGTATTCTTGTAGAGTATGCTGCTGCCTTGGCCAACTCGTCTGCTCTCATGTTTTCCCCCCTTGGTATTGTTTTCACAGAGATCCCCACAAAATGCTTTTCGAAAGTCTTTTGCTTGAAAGTCCTTTGTTATATGCCCTTCTATCAACTTTGAGTCGGTGTAGATGACGACCCTTTTTGCGCCGAGGGATTTTGCTTTTCGAAGACCCAGCAGAAGTCCTTCGTATTCAGCCGCGTTGTTTGTTGTCTTCAAGTTTAATCTGAGAGAATACTCCGTGCTCTGCCCTTCGGGGTCAGTTACAATTGCTGATGCTCCTGCCCCTTTTGCTGTGAAAGAGCCATTGGATTTTATACTCCACAAGGGGGCAGAGCTGGGCCTTCTTCCGAAATTTCAGCCGACCATTCAGAGATGAAGTCAGCAAGTGCCTGAGCTTTAATGGCCGTCCTTGGTTCAAAGGTGATGTCGAAGGGTGCTAGTTTTGCGGTCCACTTCGCGATTCTTGTCGCGGCGTCTTTGTTTTCAAATATAGACCTTAGAGGTTATGCTGTGGGCACCTTTATCTTAAACTCTTGGAAGTAGTGCCGTAATTTTCTAGATGCCATAAGTAATGCATAAGCTATCTTCTCTAGCTCAATGTAGTTTCTTCTTGCTCCTTGCAATGATTCCGATACATAATATACGGGCATCTGTCTCCCTTCGGCTTCATCCTTTATGTGGACTGACTGCAAAGTGGCTTGCTGCTAGATACAAGGTTAGGTGCGTCGCCCCGTTCGGACTGACGAGTCTTGGTAGTTGATGAAGATGATCCTTCAGCCTTGCGAAGGCATCCTTGGATTGAGGTCCCCACTCAAAGGGTGTTGTTTCTTTAATTGTGCTGAAGAAGTGTTTGTGTTTTTCTGCGGCCTTCGGGAGAAACCTCCCTAGGGCGGCTAGCTTTCCTAGGAGGCTCTGTGCTTGCTTCTTGTTTTCTGGATCTTTCATGCATTGAATTGCATCTATCTTCTCTTTGTTAACTTCTATTCCTCGGTGCGATACCAGGAATCCAAGCAACTTTCCTGTTTCCACTGCAAGGGCGCATTTCATCGGGTTTAATTTTATGCCTTCTGCTCTCAGGCTTGGGAAGGTCTCTTGAATATCCTCGCAGTGGTCCCTCCTTCGCTTGCTCTTGACAACAATGTCGTCGACATACGCTTCCACGTTTCTTCCCATTTGCTTTGCAAGGACCTTCGCGATGAGTCTTGCAAATGTTGTGCCTACATTTCTTAGGCCGAAAGGCATTCTTCGGAAGCAGTATGTGCCGAAGGGTGTTATGAATGCCGTATTCTCTTCATCTTCCTTCCTCATATACACTTGGTGATAGCCTGAGTAGGCGTCCAGGAAGCTCATCAGTTCACAACCCGCTGTCGCGTCAACCAACTGATCAATCCTCGGTAGCGAAAAATCATCTTTTGGGCATGCTTTGTTAAGATTTATGAAATCAACGCACAATCTCCAGGTGCCGTTTGACTTCTTCACCATCACGACATTTGCGAGCCACTCAGGGTACGCAACTTCTCGAATGACGTGGGCTTGACGCAATTTTTCCACTTCTATCTTCGCTGCTTCCTGTCTATCGAGTCCCATTTTCCTGAGTTTTTGTTTGATTGGCTTTGCATCCATTTTCGCATTTAGCACTTGTTCGATTGTTTCTCTGGGGACCCCCTTTGACTCTCCCGGCACCCAGGCGAAGATGTCACTGTTTTGCCGAAGCATGTTGATGACGTTTGCTTCTTCTTCTTCGGAAAGGGCGGTTCCGATGGATACTGTTTTTTCTTCATTCTCTGGGAATAATTGTATCTTCTTCGTTTCACTTTCCGGCCTGACCTGGGAATTGTAACCCTTCGGTCTGTGTTGGGAGTCGACCCTCTCCGTAGTTTGGACTGGCTTGAGCTTTGGAATGCCTTCGAGTTCATTTTTCCTTACTGATTGCTGGTTTCCTCTAATGGTAATGAATCTCCCTTCGGCGGGCAGTTTAATGCACAGGTAGCTGTGATGTATGATTGCCCCGAAGGCATTGATGATTCCTCTTCCGAAGATGGCGTTGTAGCGGTACTCCATGTCAACAACATCGAAGCATATGCTGTTTGTTATCTTTCTTTTGCCTTCATGGAAAGTTACAGGTAGTGATATCTGGCCTATGGCAGCCACAGGCTCTCCTCTGAACCCTATGAGCGGCATGTGCGATGGTGTTAGTCTGTCTTCTGGTATATTGAGTTGCTTGAATGCGCTGGCGAAGATGATATTTGCTGAGCTTCCTTCGTCCACTAGCGTCCTTTGGACATCATATTCTGCAATTTCTGCTGTGATCACAAAGGGATCTTGGTGTGGGAACTTTACGCCCTTGGTGTCAGTCGTATCGAAGGTTATCGGTGGAGCCGGTGCTGGTTTACTTGACACCGAGACGTGCAACACCTCGCGGATGAACTCCTTTCTCTTTCTGTTCTTTGCCTTGATATCATCATCTCCGCCAGCTGCTTCTACGGCCGTGTCATATACATCTAAGAATTCATTTGGGTCGGTGTCTCCGGAGAACTTGAATACGCTTGGCATTTTGAATCCCTCGGGCCATTTTTTGCCGCCAAGATATGCACTCAGAGGCCCTTCGCTTGCCTTCCTCGGCTGTGCCACCATTACGTTCTACCGAAATTGCTCATGATTGTCCTCTGGGTGTGGGATCCTTCGGGGCACGTAGTGCTTCTGGGGTTGCATTGTCCCGAGCTCTCTTCGGAGCAGATTGATTTGCTCCTCCAACAGTCTCCTTCGGTCTTGCCGGATGTCCTCGGTAGATAGGTGGTCTCCATGTTCACGCTCTTGCAAGGGATGGGTGGGTGGATTTTGCTACATCTCATCTCTGGTGATTCTACTGGGTCCCGGCTCGTCGGATCTATCGCCACTCATGCCCGGGACACCTTGGCTTTGGTTTCTCCAGCCCTGCAGGTTGGTGTCGGGGGTTCTTGGGATGCTTCCGCCGAGTCCTTGCGCCACCGCGCCTTCTCGCTGCCGTTCGGTCGTTGGCGCGGTGGTGATCGCCCTTTGGGCTGCTTCCTCCGTCGCCTCGCCGATGGCATCTCGTTCATCTTGGTCTTGCCGCTCCCACCCTGCGCCTGCTCCACCGTGACCCGGCTCTGGCGGCGCGTCACCTCTAGCCGCTGCTACGCTCCTCCTTGGCCTGGCCATCACCGCAACGCTCGCCTCTTCCCCATGGACGGCACCAACTGTCGCCGGGGAATACCGCCGACGGTGGTCTGGCGCCCTCCCGTCTTTGGAGAGGGCGCCAGAGAAGTAGTGGATAGAAAGCGGACGCTAGGTGAATAGAACCAGTGTGCTAATGTGCGATCAGAATGCTTGTGTCCCTTTCATTGATGAGCTTATTAATTTATACAACTCTAGGGTCCGGGTTTACATGCATGGGAAATACCCAAATTACCCCGGTCCAGGGGAAACACCCAAATTACCTTGGTCTCTGAATCGTTGATCTTGGGATCAACGGCTAGACT
Organism: Olyra latifolia; assembly: GCA_036346145.1. Classification (NCBI taxonomy): domain Eukaryota; kingdom Viridiplantae; phylum Streptophyta; class Magnoliopsida; order Poales; family Poaceae; genus Olyra; species Olyra latifolia. Next base: position 37,240,737 of record CM070529.1, on the reverse strand, counting down.
AGCTTCCCTGCAATCCAAGCTTTGCTAGTTCCTAATATACCCTCGGGGAGGGAAATTCTGACAAGGTGGTTGATCCGGTCGGTCCTTGTTAAGGGCTGTCACGGAGTCTTCGTCCCCCAATGTATTAACTTGTGGAAGATATCAGGCTTGGCCTCCCCGAAGGATCTTCGCGAATTCTTTGGTGAGGCTTCGCTTCTTGGCTACTCTTTGGTAGGAGTCCCAAGGATTCTTATTGCTCTAAGTTCCCTCGGAACTCCTGACCCTTCGCGCGTCTCAAGTCTTCGGCCCACAACCCAAGGGGTCTTGAGGCCATCTCTAGGTACGCTTCTCCGCTTACCCCTTCAGATTTCTTCTCCGCTTACCCCTTCGGGTCGAAAACCCTTACTAAAGACTCTTACAACATCTTCGTGGACATCCACCTTTTCCAGAGATGGGTTGGTTGCCCCTACAACAACATCGTTTTTAGATGATGTGCAAGGATATGGATCTAAGCATTACAAATCATCTAATAAATCACAAATTGCTACTACATCAACCTTGGTACTAGTGAATTCCTTAAGGAGAGTTTCTAGGAGGAGAAAAACCAACATCTACAATAATCTATGGCCTCAAGATAACATGACATGCGAATTTTCCAATAATTGTAACTAGTGCCATCAAACATAGGTGCATCTTCTAGGTGCCTAAATACCCCATTTTCATCCTTTAACTCTCCAGGCGGTGAAGTCTATCGAGTGAGAACCCTTGCTCTAATACCACTTGCAAGGAATCAGATGCCCCGAAAGGTGGTGAATTGGGCTTTTCAAATTTTAAACTTGATTACAAAATTATGAACTTGTGTCCAAAACCTAGAATATTTGTGAAAGCTAAGTGCAAAGTGGTTTTGCACACAAGAGCTCTAAATCAATTAAGTTAGCTAACTGCACTAGCAACTAGGGATGCAAAAGGATCGGATACGGTCGGATAGCAGTGATATTGTATCCGTATCCATATTTATTTTTTGGATACGGATCGGATACGGATAGTATCGAATATGGATACGGACACGGATAGTGTCGGATACGAACACGGATAGCTTGGATACGAACACATATACTATAGGTTCGGATATTGTTCGGAACGGATAATTCCTCGGATAATACGCAAAATACAGACTTTCAAAGAAAGCATCAAACATTTAAAGTACGAATAAATATTTAATACACAAGAAACATGCAATCTTGTAGACACTACCAGGGCGGTGCTGTAAAGGCATGAAGCACCAACACTCCAGCAGCCTAGCTAATTGGAACGGTTCGGCCTAAGTAGTGAGCAATTCGGCCTAAGGCTGTAAGCATCACCAAGTCCACCAGTGCGGTTAGGCCTGAGCACTGTATCAAACAGTAGTACTGTACAAAGCAGTTTTTGAGCAGCAGTAGTACAAAACAGTTGAAACGGAGCAAGCTGAGCACTATAGCAGATAATGGCTGGTGGGTGGGCTTAGCCTTGAGATGATTCGGATAATATTCGATATTATCCGTATTTTTCTTCGGATACCATACCATGGATATTATCCGCATTATCCGTATCCGTATCCGCATCGTAATATCCATATCCATATCTATATCTGCAAAAACAGCCGGATATCCGTATAAATATCCAAACCACTATCCGTATTGGTTCGGTCGGTCGGTTGGTCGGTCGGAAATTATCCGCTCCATTTGCATCCCTACTAGCAACCTATGTCTAAATATAGGTTTGCAATCCAATAGTGACAATCAATCAATTCATTTCTAGAATATAATTGCAAGGAAGTAAATTTCTCAAAGTAGATAGGCACAACAAAAGCAAACCACAAATCACACAATCACTTTTTACTGTAGTGTTGGAAGACTTGCCGGTCTACCCTAATCCACATTGAGGCTAGGTCCGACCAAGTCGAACCGGCTCCCTCTCGAGCCAACCACATTAATTCCGCTAGTTGTTGCTACTTCCATTGCCCCGGAGGTAGTAAGCACCAACACCAAGCAAAAGTTCGCATGGGCCTGCTCACAACCTCCTGTTGAGATTATTATATCTATACATCCACCGTTAAGGCTTTAGATCACCTAGCTTCTTGACAATCCAAATCCCGATATTAGTCTATGAATCAAGATATTGAATTATCCTTAAGCATCACCCACAATTGAGATACAGTCCAAAAAGCTCCAACACTGTTCCCGAATCATCATCGTCATTAGCTAGAATCAATAATCCCACAATAACTTCCGTATTAGTCGGATTCTTCTAATAGGTAATCTCAACTTCCTCTTAATGTATGTACAACAATCCAATATGGTCATGTTTGACTACCCCCCTAAATAAAATTTTCCACCTACATAGGGACAGTTTTTAGTCAGTAGATCTAGTTTTATTCCTCCAAGTCAGACCATATATCCTGTAATGGTCATTGGTACTAACAATTCTTCGAGTATAAACCATATTTCAAATCCACTGCAAATATGTCCTTAAGATTATTATATAGCCCATGGGTACTTATCCAATCTCAGTCATCATATTTTAACAATCTAAAATCCAAGCTTGAATGATCATATTACTTTCTAGGTAGATCACAAATGATACAAATTTCAGTTCTTCCTGACAAGATCTTACACAAATCCTTGTTTTCTGTATCAGGTCACTCGGATAAGATTATTCCTACTAATCCAAGTACAACCGGGTAAGTCCATGAAAAATCATCATGGAACATCTCCTCAAATTTTAGATCGCCGATACTCTAAGAATCCATCATGCCACATAGAATCACCTAACTAATAATTAATCAGTAGATTCACCAATCAATGACCAATATGTAGTCTTCCAATAATTCAATGATTTCTACGAAATCCATCTGAGTCCAATGAATCCAATAATGGACAGATCAACTTCTTCAAGCAATTCATAAATACACGGATGCTAATAGTTCTTAATCGGACCATCGATAATTTGTTTGAAATTACCATGTTATAACCCATAACCATTAATTTAATCCACCGACGTAGGGTTAGTATACTTCCTATAGCATCCACAAATTTATTGCACAATATGAGCAGTGTCTAATAAAATCTTTTCAAAATCCACCAAATTTATTTCGAGCTCTTGCTAAATACACCAGTCACTCAATGGTCTCGACTCATTTTAATCATAACACTATCTTCAGAATTGAATTGTTCCCTCAAGATTAACATCTAAGAGATAATCAATCACATATCCAAACTTTTTCATCATGCACCTTAAACCAATACTAAAAATCATTAGACACCTCCAAAATAATTTTACTAAAGTTTGATCTTTCAACTCCACTATTGTCATCCATTTCTTTATTGATGTGAACTTCTCCGACGTACCACATGCACCAATCCATCCTTCCATCCATTATAGGCCTCTTTCTTAATTGGTTCCGAGATGTTCATTTCCTTATGCTAATTTATTAGTTTGATAGAAGTCTCAGCAACAGGTAAGAGGGAATAGCATGAAGGAAAGTAAGAAAGTTAGGGGAAGTTTCCTTTCTCTCTCATGGCAGTGCAAGGATAAATTTTGCACCCACAAAATCTAGGGAGAGAATAAATTTGGGTTTGAAGGGGAAACTGACCAAAGTGAGCAATTTTGAGTAAAGGAATAAATATCTTTTGTCACACCTTGCTCGCAAACAGGTTTGGAAATCACAATTGGGAAATCTTACATTGAAATAAAACAAGAGGTCATAGCGAGATGAGAAAACATGGTTGGAAGGGCAGGGAAATCTAAAATTTAAATTGGAGAAAGTTTGAATAAGAGAATTCCTTTAAAAATAATTCCTGACATCAAGATAAATTTTGTTTGAAAACTTTTGCCTTGAAATACCTTTCTCAACCTTTCAAACATTGCCCTAAAATAGTTTTGCGAAGCTCGTTTTCCAAATCCTTTGAATATATTTGTACATATATATATATTTCAAAGATACCACTTAGAAAACATATTTTTAGTAATCCAAAATATCAAACAAATCTTTGGTGCTTAGCAAAAAGGGCTAAGTTTAAACAAAGTCTAAATGGTTGAAATCTTGTTTTTCCAAAATGGTACTTGGTTTTCACTAGGGTATTTAAGTGTTTTGAGAGTAAATCATTTTACAAACAATTTTCTCAAATAAAAAGGATATCCTTAGAAACATATTGCTTATAGTCTGGTGTAAATCAAAATATTGTTTCAGGAGGGTCTAGATGGACAGCTACGAGGGCTTGGAGCAACTAGGTCTATTTTATCCCAACTGTGGTGTAGCTAGGGACATGTAGTACAAGAGGAGGTGTTAGTCTTCAGGCATGACTCCGATTGCCGTATGCTATTATTTTTGCAATGACCATTGTCAAGACTTGATCCCTTGAAAGACCTCTCTCGCATCAGGGTGAATTTTAAAGCTATTTTAGTCCTATGCCTATATGCATGATATGCAGATGCAGAAGAACCAAAAGTTAACAAGTGTCAACAAGACCCAACAACATTTATAATGCTCAAATTTAACTTGTAAGGGGTAGAACACCATTCTCTTAATTAAGGCGTCTCACAGCTTACTATCACAAGCAATAATTTACGATTCTAGGCTAGGGTAACTTTTGATCAAAAGTCCTAACAGCAGCCCGAAGCTGAGATTATCTAAACTAATCTCACATACCTATAACGGACTTGACAAGTTTTGAAGGTTAATAGACTAACAAGTCTTTTAAAATGATACCCTAGAAAACTAGGGATCACACTTAAGGCTATGGGGCACTATTATCGATTGTTTTGGCAACGGATTCTGTGCACAACTTCTTCAAACTAGAGTAGAGAAATAGGAGATAATGGGGTAGAGTTGTCTATAGTTGGAGTTGGGATGCGTTGGCGTATTTCGAATTGGTGCAAAGTCTTTGGCGTCCTCTCGAGATCATTGCGATCGATTGCAGGGGTGATGGCTGATCAAGGAGTCTCTGGGCCCTTCACCTTTAGGTCTCTTTACGATTCATGAAGCTCCTTGAGTACATTGTCGAGGCATGTAGCTTTAGGTCTTTGTTGATGAGTAAGAGGGGTTTGTCTAGACTTTTGGACTAGGAGAGAATTTAGAAGCAACTCTAATTTTGAGAAATAAACAATTCATCTGAAGTTTAAGTGAGGAGAATATGAGGCAAGATAGAGGATGAAAATGTCGGGTAGAAGAGACATGAGGAAGAGTTTTTCCAAAAACTTCCAAAAGGGCAAGGAACTGGAATGCAATTCAGGAGGAAAGAATACAACAGATTTTTTAAAAATAATGTATTTAAGAAAATATTTTTCATAGTTTGAAAATTACAACAAGCTAACGACCAAGGTCTAGGGTCGCTACGGTCGTATGCTCGATACTAGCTATTGTGGGGCTGTCCTTTTGCCCACCACTTGATCTCGCACTAGTCCTTGGATCAAGACACTAGTGCACACCATTCACATAGCCGGATCATTACATACAAGCGGAAGTCTTATGTTACACAAATACATATTAAGCCCGAGGGCTATTAAGTGTTATATCACGGCACATTGGCCCCAATAGTCATAATTGTCCAAAAGAACAGAGTCACGAGAGAACCCAAAAGATCCAAGAGGGTCTCGTCTTGGCTATGCCTAAGCACTTTCATTGAGACGCCCTATGCCTCGCCCTGATCGTCAGCATAGTCTTGATCTTCGTCTTCATGGCAGGCGTACTGATCCTGCTCATACTCTCCATCTAAAAGAGAATATGAATGCGAGGTCAGTGTCATCCAAACACTGGCGAGCTAACACCCAACCGGATGCAAATTTTAGTGATAGGGGTTCCAAAGGAAAGGTCGGGGTTTATTTATTTGCAGAAAGCCAGTTTTACTAACCAAAGCCTATGACTTAGCAATTTTAACCAAAGTTCTACTTTCCATGTGTCATATCATAGATCAAGTTTCAAACCACAATCCAAATCACATCCCATGGCAGTTTCCAGGCACTCTGCCAAACGTGCTCCTTACTCCCCACCATCAAATTCCAGGTGCGGCACACCTGTTATGGGATCACACTACCCTACAAGAGCCCGAGTCCAAAGTTGGGTCGCCAGCCCACCCTAAGGGTCGCAACTCAAGTAAGTGCAATCCAGATCACCCGTAGGTGACGGCGTCCTCCGCCTTTACCTCAAGTATAGGGGCATTCGAGGTACGTCCACTCTAAGAGCCTCGGATCGTACTACCCCCAAACCCAACTCATACTTGCACTACCGCGTGATGGCCACGCGTTGAGGTGATAGGAACTATCCCGCAGGCCGATAGTCAATGACTTCCCACTGTGCATCCCCGATGCACCTGTCTGGGAGACCTCGTCTCCACCCCAGCCCGTTTGGGAGAACTCGTCTCTACCCCAGTCCGTCTGGGAGAACTTGTCTCTACCCCAGCCTGTCCACTTAGCGGCACTCGGCACGTCCACTCGTAACCTCGCACCGTACTACCCCCGAGCCCTGCTCACACTTCCTTCACACCATGTAGCCCAGCTACTTTCACACCCTTATCCAAATGCCGGACCACGTCCGCATTCCAATCAACATCAAACACACACACACTGGCATGCCAAGCCCAATGTCCAGTCAACCAAGTTTATTATGTTTATCATGCCCGGTGAATGTTGGTTCACCGTGCGGAGGCAACTAAGCCTAAAATTAATAGTTGGACCTGAGCAATGTCTAAGAAAGATTTTAACCAAGACTTAAGAGTCTAAATCATTTTATTCAACCTAACAGGCTGTCAAGGGTGATTATCAAGGCAATCATTCATAAAGTCAAAGGACAGATGATTATTTCAAGGCAATATCATCGAGGAAGAACAATAACAAAGATAGCAAGGCATGATATATCATGATTAAACAAGCAGGTATATTTACTTAAAAAGCATGCAGTTTAATACTGTAAATAAAATATTTTAATAAACTGGTGTCGGCGGTTGGGAGTACGGGACCCCAGGCGCCAAGCTTACTTGTTGAATGTGAGGATCAACCGACCTCTTTTCTGCGGGCTCGGGGGCTTTCGAGAAGGCGAACGTGGATCAAGCAACCATCAACAACAAGCACACATGATTTAGGCTGGTTCGGGCCCCTCGTGTGGAGGTAACAACCCTACGTCCAGTGGTATCTATAGAGGATATGAGGAGGATACAGGGGGGATGATTTTTCTACAGTGGGAAGATGAGTCTTGGTCTCTTTTTGCTCCGTAGCTGCTGCCCAAAAAAAAAGGAAAGAGAGAGAGAGAGAGGGCCTGCTACATGTGCAGTAGAGCAGTCTATTTATACACGGACGTGATCGGTGTTCCAGTAGTGGTGACGCCCTATTACCCAGCGGCATGGAGAAGACGCCCTGTTGTCTGTCGGTCCGAAGCTTGCCTCTGCCTTGCGTCCTTGCCATCATTCGTTCTTACGGGAGAACGGCATGGGAATAGTGCAACAAGACGTGGGTTGGTAGCCGCAGTCTTCTGCGTTTCGACGGGACGTATCGGTCCTTGAAGACGTCAGAGCATTTAATGGCGCGGAGGGGGAGGCCTGTGTCCGGCCGAGGAAGGACCAGCCCGGGCTCTGGTCCGGGCAAGGTCAGTCGTGCCCGGGCCCGAGCAAAAAACTTCTTTGGTCGGGGGAGGCCGGCATTTTTAAGTGGAGTGATAATCCAAACGTACCTTCCGGTCCCCAACATCTAGCCCCCGAGCCTTGAGTGGGGGATTCGGCCGGATCCTCCCTCAAGGTTTCCGAACTGTGTGCTAAAAATCCGGGGGTCGGACGTTTGGACAGGAAAGGCATTGCCCGATCAGCCGAACAAGGGCCATTTGGGCAGGACTTCGGGCGAGCCCTAGTGAAGGGCCACCCGAGCAAGACGTTGGGTCGGTAGAGCGAGGGTTACCCCAGCAAAACTTCGGGTTGGCCGAGCAAAGCCTACCCGAGCAAAACTTCGGGTTGGCCGAGCAGAAGCTACCCGAGCAAAACTTCAGGTTGGCCGAGCGAAAAATTACCAGGGCAAAATGGCCACCCGAGCAGAACTTCGGGTTGGCCGAGCAGGGGCCGTCCGGACATAATTCCAAACGTCGGTCTTCCAACGGTCACTTGTGAGTGGGTCGGTGGTTTTAAGGCGACGTGACAGGCGTACGTGCGCCGGTTCCCGAGATTCCTGGGGCGGTTTCTGTAGTGGGAGAGGATAAAAACCGCTCTCTGTCCACTCTGTACGCGTCCTTATCTTCTTCCTTCTGTCTTCTCCCTTCGTCGTCTTCTTTCCGCCGCCGCCTTCTTCCGTCTTCTTCGTCTGATGGCGAAGTTTGTTCCCTCGCGGACCACCGCCGCGCGCCTGGAGGACCTCGTGGCGCAGGGCCACCTGGACCCTAGGTCCTGGCGTGTCCCTGATGATGAGGCCCTCCCGGCGCCGGCGGAAGGTGAGTTCGTGAGTTGTGAACTCTACGCCATCAACGGGCTTCGTGCCGCCGAGTCGGAGTTCGTGGCGGCAATCCTTGCCCATTGTGGCCTAGAAGTCACGAACCTTCACCCGAACTCCATCCTTATCCTCCTTATCCTGAATCTTTTTCCCATCTTTGCGAGGGCTTCGTCGGTGTTCCGCCGACGGTAAGTCTGTTTCTCCACTTCTATATGCTCGATCGCACGGGGTGCGTCGGCGGGGTGAAGTCTTGGCGTATTTTAATTTGCGAGCTCATGGCCGTACATCAGATCTGCCTTTCACGTTGAAGGACTCACGTCGTAAATTTGGGAACGGTGGTTCTACGTGAAGAAGGGGCGGATGGAGTCCACTTTCGAACGAACATGGGAGAAGAAGGACCTCCCCGACCGCGTGGAGCAAGAGGAGGAGAAGATCCTTGACACCATCAAGTCTTGGCGATAGTGGCTCGACCGGCAAAGCTATTGCCCGGACTTTCTCGAGAACTGGTCTCACCTGCGGCGCGGGAGCATCCTTCTTCGAGATCGCCGGCTGGAGCGACATCACTCGCGAGGCGGACACCGGTAAGTTTTCTTGCTCGGATTGCCGCTTTGTTGAGTTCTTTCCTGATTGTTTCTGTTTTAAAGCTCCGGACGACCGGTGGGTTGACAAGTGGGTGGCGGAGCTCTTCGCCCTGGGGAAGGAGGAGAACCCGGACCTGGGCCGGCGAGGACCAAAGAACGTCCTCGACCGTTCGGAGCAGGTTCGTTCCTCGTCGATCTTTCAAGCTTGGGCGGGATTGTCCCCTGTTCTGACCGACCTCCGACTCGTAGGACCGGGCTACCCTGGAGCAACCGGTCGAGACGAAAGGGAAACGGCCTCCAACGAAGAAGGTCGCCTCGAAGAGGAGGGGGGCCTCGAGGGTGTCCGATGAGGACGAGGAACCGCAGCCGAAGCGATCGTGGCGAGGGCCTCTTGGTGGAGGCTCTAGCGAGCAGACAGCGTCCGTCGGCCGGGGCCTTGCTGATCGCCGAGGCACAACCCGCCACGCGCGTACCGCCGAGGAACTGTCCGTCTGGTTCGTGCAATACTCTAGGGACTATCCCGACCGCACTGCCTGGTTACTGCAGACCGCGGCCGACCTTCGCCGAGCCGAGCGGCGGGCTCAGCGGGAGAGAGATGCCGGAGGAGCCCGGGCGGATCCGGACCGGACCGGGGGGGCGTTGTCCTCGTGGCTCAAGGGCCCGAGGGATGCTGCCCCTAGGGCGGTGCTCGAGGAAGAACACAAGGGCTTCCTTCAGTGGTCGAAGGAGCATCGTCCGGAGTGGCTCGAAGCGGCGAGCCTTGCCCGGACGGGTGCTGGCCCGAGCATGGCGGGGGAGGCTGCCCCTCCGTTGTCGGGGAGGACTGAGGGCCCCTCGAGCCAGGTAGGGGCACACGGAGAATCCCCAGTGGGGGATACCGACGACGGGCAACGTCTACGGGACGCCGAAGAAGAAGGTAAGTTCCCCTGAGTCCGACCTTTCTCGAGTTCGGCCGCGTGTCGCCGCGGTCTTAATTTTCTTCTTTTTCTCTCTTTTTTTATTCCGGATATAGTCAGGGGCCCGTGGGGGAGAAGACTCCCTGTGCCTTTGACAGAGGCAAGGGCCAGGGTCCTGATTATGGAAGCATTTCAAATCGCAGCGTCCTGAATTATTGCAGATCTGGCGGCGACAATCGCGGTGGAGCCGACCACGGGGAAGGGCCCGGCTGAGCGAGATGGCGGGGAGGAGTCCGAGCAAGACTCGGAGGACTTCGCTCCATTGGTGCTCAGGCGTCGAAGGGAGTTGGCGCCGAGTGACGACGCGGTCGACCCGGACGGGCGAAGCGTGTCGGCGACCTTCTGCCCATGCCGCGGCGTAGTGTCGCAAAGATCTCTGGCTTAGAGGTGGCTGAGCGCCTCGGCCCGAGCTCGGGGGGTTCCCGGGCAAGGGGCGCCGAGGCGGAAACGGCTTTGGTGGTCCGTGCCCCTAGTGCGGGGCGAGAGGTGACCGGGGAAGTTCAGCCCCCAGGTTTGGAGGATGTCCGGGCCAGTTCTGTGGAGGCAAGAATGGTGGGGACGACCCGGACTTCGAGCACGGAGGACGCTGCTTCTTCAAGCTCGGGGAACATCCGCGTCGGCCCCCGGCCCAGGCTGAGGGTGCTGCTCGAGCGTCATCATCACGAGGTAAATTCTTGCTACGAGTAACTGTCTGCTTGTAATTTCGCTGATGGCTTCTCTTGTAGTTGTCTGCTGAGATGGATGACTGGGCCGCGAGCATAGAAGCTCGGTGCCAGGCCAAGGTGACGGCGGCGTGCTCCGAGTTAGGGGAGGCCCAAACGGAGCTCGCCTGGGTCCGGAACGAACTCGAGCATGCTTTGGAGTATGCTCGGGGTTTGGAGAGGAACTCTCGGTACCAGGAGGAGCTCGATCGGGTCCGCAAAGAGCTCGAGGAGGAGCGGCAACGTAGCCGGGCGGAGGCCGAGAGGGCGACGAAGCTCCGCGAAGAGATCCGACCGGGGCGTGAAGTTCAGATCGAGGTTCTCCAGCTTCGAAGTCGTCTCGAGGATGCGGAGGCGGAGCTTCAGGCCCTGAAGAGCAAATCTAGGGGGTAGTGTGCGTGGTGTTACATGTGTGTAACAGGCACCTTTACTTAATTACAAGATGTTTTTGTGGCTTTCTTGTGCATGCTTACATAGCTTTGAGGAAATATTTATGCTACTGCTTGCTGCCATATTCCCAACCAGCCCCCTCGTGGGATCGGGCCTTTAGTCGTGACTTACGAACAAAAGACCGTGCACACGAAGCAACCGAGTAGTTAGTAGTCTTGCGAAAAGAGGGTGAAGCGCAGAAAGCGATGTCGGCTCCTTCGTGTGGCGGGTCCTTGTCCCAGTTGCGAGCAAGAGACCGGGCACACGGCGCAGCCGGCAGCCGAGGAGGCGTGAAAAAGCGATGTCGGCTCCTTCGTGTGGCGGGTCCATGCCTGGTTGTGAGCAAGAGGCCGGCACACGGCAAGCCGCCAGCAGCCGAGGAGACGCGAAAAAAGCGATGTCCAGCCCTCGTGTGGCGGGTCTTTGCCCACAGTTGCGAGTAAGAGACCGGCACACGGCGAGCATCCGAGGAGGCGCGAAAAGGCGATGTCCAGCTCCTTCGTGTGGCGGGTCCTTGCCCTGGTTGCGAGGAATTGACCGCACACGGCAGCCGGCACCGAGGTAGGCGCGAAAAAGCGGTATCCAGCCCCTCGTGTGGCGGGTCTTTGCCCTGATTCGAGCAAGAGACCGGCACACGGCAGCCGGCAGCCGAGGTAAACACGAAAAAAGCGATGTCCAGCCCCTTGTGTGGCCGGTCTTTGTCCCAGTTGCGAGCAAGAGACCGGGCACACGGCGCAGCCGGGCGGCCGAGGAGACGCGAAAAAAGCGATGTCAGCTCCTTCGTGTGGCGGGTCCTTGCCCTGTTGCGAAAGCAAGAGCCGGCACACGGCAATGCCGGGCAGCCGATGTAAACACGAAAAGCGATGTCGGCCCCTTCCGTGTGGCTGGATCTTTGTGCTGATTTGCGAGCAAGAGACCAGAGCACGGCAAGCCGGGAGTTCGAGTTACTAACTCCGGTTCGATTGGGTTCGGGACGAAATCTGCGAGGCACCGCCGAGAACTCGCCAGTATGGATGTGTTATCGGCTTATCCGAGAAATGAAATTGGTAGGCGCATTTTTCAGATCCGTCGGCCGCTTTAAAAACCGGTTTAGAAAACAAGAACTCGTGCTTGGGCGGGACAGGAGGAAAAGACCGAAAACCTTGGGCAAAAAAGAACTTGGATTACCACTCCACGTTATTTAACAGGCTCGGGAATTTCGGGAAGTCATTCGAAGATCCCATAGTTAAATAAGGAGGGGCGGGCCAGAAAGAAAGGGGCGAGGCTAGGCGTGGAACCTGCGTAACTGGGCGATATTCCACGAGTTGCTGAGGGTTCGCCCGTCGGGGAAGGCGAGGCGGACAGCCCCCGGGCGTGAAGACGAGACGACCGTGAAAGGACCCTCCCACCTTGGGGTTAGCTTGTTGGTGTGCGACAAGTCCTGGACGCGTCGTAGAACCAAGTCGCCGTTTTGCAGAGTCCTTGGTCGGACAGATCGGGCGGCGTGCCTGCGCAGAGCTTGCAGGTAGACCGCTGATCGGATGAGCGCTTGCTCGCGCTTTTCCTCGGATAGGTCGAGATCGAGCAGCCTGCCCTGGTGATCGTCGGCCTTTTCTGCGAGGTCTACGCGAGGCAACCTTAGAGTTATCTCGGTCGGAAGCATGGCCTCGGTGCCATATACGAGCCGGAAGGGCGTCTCGCCCATGGCTCTGCTGGGGGTGGTGCGGATAGCCCACAAGACGGAAGGGAGCTCGTCGACCCAGCCTTGCCGTAGCTTAGAAAGCCGGTCGAAGACCCGCTTCTTGATTCCTTGGAGGATCTGCCCGTTGGCTCGCCGACAACCTGTTACTCGTGGATGAGCCCGCAGGCGGCAAATCTTGGTGCCAACGTCTTCGCAATATTCCTGGAATAGTTCGCTGGTGAACTGCATTCGGTTGTCTGTGATCAGTCGGCTGGGAACGCCGAACCGTGTGACCACGTTATTGCGGAAGAATTTCTTGGCCGCCTAGGCCGTAATGCATGAGACCGGTTCAGCCTCTATCCACTTGGTGAACGTGTCAATGGCGACGAAGAGGTATGCGCATCCCTTCGCCCCTCTGGGAAACGGGCCTAGGATGTCGAGCCCCCAGGTAGAGAATGACCAGGTGAGGGGAATAGTTTGGAGGGCGTAGGCTGGTTGGTGCACCTGCCGGGCATGGAATTGGCACGCCCGGCAGGTGGTGATGATCTCCCGAGCGTCACCCAACGCTGTGGGCCAATAGTAGCCCATCCTAAAGGCCTTGCCGACGAGCGTCCTATAGGAGGAGTGAGCCCCACAGATACCCTCGTGCAAGTCCCTTAACAGGAACTTCCTCTCTTCCTGGGAGATGCACAGAGAGGACTCGGCGCGCCTCTTGATGCAGGCACCTTCCACTAGCTTTGTCTGATGGAGTTTTCCTGACAAGCCGGGATTTCTCGGCTTCCTCCTCGGGCAATGTCCCGTACGCCAAGAACTGAATGAATGGCATCATCCAGGTGGCGTTTTGCTCGAGGAGGGAGACGTTGCCGTGCGTCTCATCTGCCTCTTCTCCGGAGGGAATAGAGGGCTTTAGCAGGTGCTCCACGAGCACCCCTGTTGGGACGGGTTCTTGCGAGGTGCCCAACTTGGCAAGTTGGTCGGCGGTATTTGCTCTCTGGCACGTAAAGGACTTCGTTCCTTTCCAACTTCCTCACCTCGACCGTAACGCACCATTGAGTCATCGAGCACCTTGAAACTCCTTGTTAACCTGGTTTACGACCAACAGCGAGTCCCCTTTCACGGTTAGTCGTCGGACCCCCAGCGCAGAGCATGCTCGGAGCCCGGCCAAGAGGCCGTCATACTCTGCCGCGTTGTTGGTCGCAGCGAAGTGTAATTGTATGACGTACTGGAGCTGCTCTCCTTGGGGGGAGATCAGCACAACTCCAGCCCCCGAGCGCTCAAAGGAGCGCGAGCCATCGAAGAACATTGTCCAATGGGGTTTCTCGGTGCGCCCGGTCACTTGCTCGGTCGGGGGGGATTCGTCCATTCCGTCACGAAGTCCGCCAGTATCTGAGACTTGATCGCCGTCCGGGCAACGAACTTAAGGTCGAACTCTCCGAGTTCTATTGCCCATTTGGCGATGCGCCCGGCAGCGTCGGGGTTCCTGAGGACTTCCCTCAGTGGGAAACTGGTCGGGACCATGATTGGGTGAGCCAAGAAGTAGTGGCGAAGCTTTTTAGAAGCCATGAGGAGAACGTACAGGAGCTTCTGGACTTCGGGGTAACGCTCCTTGGGTCCATGAAGCGCCTCACTTACGTAGTATATGGGCCGCTGATTCCCCTCCCGCTCGGCCACGAGCACGGCACTTACTGCCTGAGGGGAGGCCGCTAGGTAGAGCAGCAAAGGTTCTTACTCCTTCGGAGTGACCAGGACGGGCGGGCTCGACAGGTACTTCTTGAGTTCCTTGAAGGCGTTGTCGGCTTCCTCGGTCCAGACAAAACCGCCATGTTTGCACAAGGCCTTGAAGAAAGGTAGTCCGCGCTCGCCGAGTCGGGAAATGAAGCGGCTGAGGGCCGCCATCCGGCCAGTGAGCGATTGGACCTCCTTTACACTCGAAGGAGCCTGCATCCTCTCGACGGCTTCGATTTTTTCCGGGTTTGCGCCAATGCCGGATGACCCAATGACATACTCGAGCACCATGCCCGTGTGCACACCGAAAACACACTTCTCCGGATTCAGCTTTATCCGATGTTTTCTTAAATTACAAAAGGTTTCCTCGAGGTCCCGGATATGGGCCTCGACTAAAATGCTTTTGACGACTATGTCGTCTACATAGACTTCTAGATTCCGCCCGATTTGGTCGGGGAAGGTCTTCTGCATCAAACGTTGGAAAGTGGCGTCTGCATTTTTCAGACCGAAAGACATGGTCATTATAGCGAAGGTGCGAAGGGTGATGAAGCGCGCTTCTCTTCATCCTCCCGCGACAGCCGATCTGGTGGTACCCGAGTATCGTCGAAAACTCATCACCAGTGCTTCGCCGTCGCGTCGACCAACTGGTCTATGCGGGGGAGAGGGAAGTTGTCCTTCGGACACGAGCTGTTGATGTTGGTGTGATCAACGCACATCCGCCACTTTCCGTTCTTCTTCCTTACTACGACCGGATTCGCTAACCAGTCGGAGTGCTCAACTTCGCTAATGAAGCCGGCCTTCAACAGCTTGTCCAGCTACTCCTTGATGACATCGGCCTTCCATTGCGGGAATCTCCTCAGTGCTTGGCGCACTGGTTTTTTACCAGGCTGAACCGCCAGCCTGTGCTCGATCACCTCCCTTGGGACCCCGGGCATATCGGACGGCTCCTATGCGAAGATGTCGGCGTTTGCCTGGAGGAAGGTGACGAGCCCGTTTTCCTATTTCGGATCCAAGGCGGCTCCGATGTAGACCACTTTTGATGGGTCCTCATCGGAGACCGGGATGTGCTTTGTCTGCTCCTGGGGCTGGAGAACGACCTTGGGCCGAGCGGGCTTGTGGGAATCTTGCTCGAGCCCGCGCTCCGGGAGCTAGCCGACCAGGGCCAGCGCCATCTCGTCGCACTCCAAGGCAGCCTTGTGGTTGCCCCTGACAGGGATCACCCCTTTTGGCCCTGGGAGTTTGAGGCAATGATACGCATGATGCGTGGCCGCCATGAACTTTGCGAGAGCCGGCCTGCCGAGGATGGCATTGTAGGCCGATTCGAAGTCGACTACCTCGAAGGTGACCAGCTCGGTCCGAAAGTTGTTCGGGCTACCGAAGGTCACGGGTAGGACGATCTGTCCGCGGGGTCATGGACGTGCCCGGGATAATGCCATGAAAGGGCATGGCAATATCTTTAATCTTGGATCGGGGGATTTGCATCTCGTCCAAGACCCGGCCGGAGATCAGGTCCAGAGCGCTCCCCCCGTCGATAAGCACCCGCGCGACCCTCGTGTTACTGATGGTCGGGCAGAGTACGAGGGGGAGCTTCTGAGGCTTCGTCATTCCCGAGGGACAATCATCTCGGGAGAAAGAGACGGTCGTTTCCGACCATTGGAGGTGCTCGGGGGCCGAGCCGCCTCGGTCTACGTGGCAGACCTCGCGCACCGCGGCCTTCAACTCCCGTCGAGAGGAGTAGGCCGCGGACCCCCCCGAAGATCACCGCGATGTGGTGACTCGGCTCGTGGTATTCTTCGCTCTCCTGGCCTTGTGGGTCGGAGCGTGGCTCGGGTTTTTGGTCGGAGCTACCCTTCCTGGCATCCGGAAGGACGGGCATGGCCCCTGGCCGTTGTAAAAATCCTCGAGCCGAACAACCCAGGTACGACAGTTGTGGAGATCGTGCCCGTGCACTTGGTGCAACGGACAGAAACGGCTGCTCGAAGGTCCTTGAGGCCCACGTTTCTGCCCGGGGTTGCCCGGCCGTTGACCACCTACTTTGCTCGGGGAGGAGCGAGGCTTCTTTGGCCTCGGCGTGCAGGCGAGACGATCTTTCTGGAATGGCGGCCACCATTTTGGCCGCTTTCTTTTTCTTCTTCTTGGCCTTCTTGTCGGACTTCTTCTTGTCCGAGGATTCCATGCCTGGCTGTGGAGGCGCCTGCCCGGACCCGAGAAGCCGCTTCCGCTCCATGGCCTCCTCGGCGTTGATGTAGCGCTCTGCCGCCTGGAAGAGCTCGCTGGCCGAGGAGCCGGAGTATATCTCGAGATCCTGAGTGAAGCGGACGTTCTTGACGCCTTCGGTGAAGGCTTCAACGACCGCTTCGTCCGGGATGCTCGGAATCGTGTTCCGTACCCGGATGAACCTCCGGACATAGTCACGCAAGCTCTCATCCTCCATCTGGACCAGCCGCTTGAGGTCCTGCGGTCTCCCTGGGGGAGGACAGCACCCCCGAAAGTTCGCCCGCAGGGCATCACAGAGTTGTGCCCAGCTGTGAATGGAGCCTTCCCGCTGGTTGAAGAGCCAAGTGCGGGCTGGCCCCTCTAACACGATGGTGACGGTGGTAGCATACATGGAGAGGAACTCGTCTGGGTTCTGAGTCCCGTCGAATCGCTCGATGTGGCCCGGTTTGAACTTGGGCGGCCACGCCGCGCTTCGGAGGGCGCGAGAAAAGTCGGGGCATCCCTGGCTCGCCCGAGCATCATGCTCGCGAGCGTCACGACCTTCGTGCCCACGGAGAGGGCCGAGGCGTGAGAAGACGTCGCCGCGCCGAACGTCGGGGGTACCCGATAGGGTTCCACCCTGGTCGGTGCGAAGACGGCGCCCGCCGTGAGCGCCTCTTGCCCGGGACTCGGGGTGACCCCGTTCGCGAGCGGAGTCGTGAGTCGAGCTGCTGTCGTGGTGATGCTCGCTTCGCCGACCATCGATCGAGGGACGATCACTATGTCGGCGGGATGTCCGGTCATTCGCCGCCGTCAAGGTCCCGAAGGTCGTGGCGAGAGTAGCTACCCCGGGGTTCGGCTCTCAGAAGTACTCGAGTCGGCGGCGAGACGAATCGCCGACCAATCGTTCGACCTTTTCGCCATGGGCGACGCTTAGCTCGGCGGCTGGTCCATCTGGTGAAGGTCGCGCACCACGTGTGCCAAAGCCCGAAGGCACTGGCGGCTCCTACCGATCGGATTGGAGGAAAGGAACGGAGGCGGCGACCCCGGCCGCGGCGAGCGGGGAGTTGGCCGGGTGCTCGGCCCTGGGTCATCACGACGGGTGGCGAGCGGTCGTCGAGCTTGCTACCAATCCAGCGGCGTCGAGCGGCGACGCGACTCGTCCTCCCGAGCTACGGGAGCAGGGACGTCGTCGGTGCCCGCCATGTGGATTTCTCGCGGGAACGCCGGGCATGAGGGCGTCATGACCGTGTCCGCGCCGAATGTGAGGATCAACCGACCTCTTTTCTGCGGGCTCGGGGGCTTTCGAGAAGGCGAACGTGGATCAAGCAACCATCAACAACAAGCACACATGATTTAGGCTGGTTCGGGCCCCTCTTGTGGAGGTAACAACACTACGTCCAGTGGTATCTATAGAGGATATGAGGAGGATTACAAGGGGGATGAGTTTTCTATAGTGGGAAGATGAGTCTTGGTCTCTTTTTGCTCCCTAGCTGCTGCCCAAAAAAAAAAGGAAAGAGAGAGAGAGAGAGGGCCCGCTACATGTGCAGCAGAGCAGTCTATTTATACACGGACGTGATCGGTGTTCCAGTAGTGGTGACGCCCTATTACCCAGTGGCATGGAGAAGACGCCCTGTTGTCCGTCGGTCTGAAGCTTGCCTCTGCCTTGCGTCCTTGCCATCATTCGTTCTTACGGGAGAATGGCATGGAAATAGTGCAACAAGACGTGGGTTGGTAGCCGCAGTCTTCTGCGTTTCGACGGGACGTATCGGTCCGTGAAGACGTCAGAGCATTTAATGCCGCGGAGGGGGAGGCCTGTGTCCGGCCGAGGAAGGACCAGCCCGGGCTCTGGTCCGGGCAAGGTCAGTCGTGCCCGGGCCCGAGCCAAAAACTTCTTTGGTCGAGGGAGGCCGGCATTTTTAAGTGGAGTGATAATCCAAACGTACCTCCCGGTCCCCAACATCTAGCCCCCGAGCCTTGAGTGGGGAATTCGGCCGGATCCCCCCTCAAGGTTTCCGAACTGTGTGCTGAAAATCCGGGGGTCGGACGTTTGGACAGGAAAGGCATTGCCCGATCAGCCGAGCAAGGGCCATTTGGGCAGGACTTCGGGCGAGCCCTAGTGAAAGGCCACCCGGCCATTTGGGTAGGTGGGTTGTTGTAAATTTTAAATTGGTATTAAATTCCTATAACTTGTGGGTCTTACTTACCCTAATTAAGCAATTAAATATTCCTATCACGTTTTATTAAGTCACTATACTTTTAATAAATTTCACTTTAGGTTTAGTAAGGTGTCTCTAAAAATTTGGGATTTAATTGAAGTCATTTGGTATTTAAAATCAATGAAATTCAGTTTCTGTTTTATTAATACATAGGGAGGAATAGTTTAAGTGCACCATTTAATTATTCGGAGAGCAACATGAGTCCTAAAATGGTGCCATAAATTTATTAACTATCCTAATTATAGTTATTGCTTCACTGGACTTTTATGAATTCAATAATCAACTAAAATAGATGGGGAAACCTATTTATAATTTACTAAAAGTGGGTTGGGATTTAATCGGGGGCTTTAAGTGGGGTTACCAAGGAAGACCATAATTTTATTAGGTCCAGGTTGATATATAAACCTTCCCAGAATTTTCTTAGAATTTTTCCTAATTTAAATAACCAGGACTTTACTAGAGATCTTATTTTTATATGAGAAATTGCCTAAAATGATCTTAACTATTTTCTCAGGGATTAATACTCATGTAATGTCCTTGGTAATACTTTTATAAAATCCAGGAGGTCTTATGGTGTTCATCTAAATTTTTCTATAATTTTTAGAGCTGTCTAACGATTTTTAATAATTTGATTTTACTTACTGTTATTATCTAATTTGTTAAAAGGCTAGAAAACCTTGATGAATAATATTGGGCCGGCCCAAGGCGCAGCCCACACGAGCGCCAGGCTGAAGGCGGCTTTCCTAATTCTGCTACGAGTCAATGGAAGGCGTAAAACGTGGTTTGCACTTTCATTATTTTACAGCCAAGACCATGACCCACGGGTCATTGACTCATAGGGCTTAAAGGGGCGGGTCCTACCTATAAGTGTCTCATAACGTGCCCAGGCCTCCTTTCTTCTTTGCTGGGCACAGGACAAAACGTGAGGTGCCATTACTGGCTTGGGAGCTCAGCTCCGCCGGCAAGGGAGCACACGGCGGTGAGAGAGGCTATCGACCAATGCATCCTCGTGCCGACCCGTACTCGTGGGTGCCGACGGCGAGCCGGATGAGGCGGCCAAGCGGCGGTTCGGCAGTTTCCCGCGGCAACGGCGACGGCTAACACGGTGGCGACGAACTATGGCAAATACGACCAAATGCAAGGGTCCTGTGGCATCTAAAGGACATCAAGAGGGCACCTTCGCCATGGAGGAGCGGAGACGACCGGAGGTGGCGGCGACGAGCAGACGGCGGCGGATCGAATGAGGTACACGTCGCGAAGATTTCAAGACGGGCTCGTGGCGCCTCGGCTCGATTGCTCCGGGGACGTTGGCGAGGAGGATATGGGGAAGACATGGTTGCGAATTGGTGGCTTGGAATGCACCGTGGAGGAAGAATCGTCATGCCGAAGGGGGTTGGCGCGATGGAAATAGAGGCGGGCGAGGAGGAAGCAGTATTTCCAAGCTTGGTTAGGCTCGGGCGAGAGTGAGAGGGCGGCAATGGCCTGTGGAGTTATACTGGGGGAGCTCACGGGGAGAGAAGCTCACGAATAGGAGAGAAGGGCCCAGAGCTACGAGAGCTTCATTGGGCGTTTGGGGCGGTGAGGCGACGGCGCGGTGCGTCGGGCAGAGGGTGGCTTCGTTGGTTGTGTGGGGCCTATCCTTTTGCCCACCACTTGATCTGCACTAGTCCCTAGATCAGTACACTAGTGCACACCATTCACATAGCCGGATCATTACATACAAGCGGAAGACTTAAATTACATAAAATACCTGTATTAATCTCGAAGGCTATTAAGTGTTTACAACATGGCACATTGGCCCAAATATTCCAAATGTCCAAAAGATCAGAGTGCAGAGATCCAAAAGATGCAAAAGGGTCTTGTGCCAGCTATGCCTACGCAGTCGACTGGAGAGACGCCCTATGCCTTGCCCTGATCATCAGCAAAGTCCTGCCCTTCATCTTCATGGCAGGCGTACTGATCCTGCTCATATTCTCCATCTAAAAGAGAATATGAATGCGAGGTCAGTGTCATCCAAACACTGGCGAGCTAGCTTCCAACCTAATGCATTTAGTGATAGGGTTCCAAAGGAAAGGTTGGGGCTCATTTAGTTGCAGAAAGCAAGTTTTATAAATCAAAGCCTATGACTTAGCATATTTTAACCAAAGTTCTACTAATCAATGTTTTTCATTTTTATTCCACGATAGTTTCCAAGCACACTGCCAAACGTTTCCCATAACTTGACAGTTTCCATGAACACTACCAAACGTCTCCAAACACCCGCCATCATCTTCCAGGTGTGACGCACCCGTTGTGGATCTTACGCTAGCGAAGTGCCTGTTCTTCCTTAGCCGAGTTGCCACGCCCGCACTAGAGTCACGGCTCCCTATCACGTAAGACCTAGATCATCCATCAGGATGACAACCTACTCCTGTCTTCACCTCGAACTATGGGTTGACCCTGACGCTGTCCAGAAAGCCAGTGGGCCCCAAGTCCGCACTACCGCGCGATGGCCACGCATTGTGCAGGAACCCCAGTGGGTAGCATAAAGCTACACGAAAACAACTCGCGCTCCGCCTGGCACAGCCGAGCTTGGCTGCCCAGCATTCCTGGAACTCACGTTATGCAGCAACCCCCTTGGGCAGCATAAAGCTACGTGAAAACAACTCGCGCTCCGACTGGCACAGCCGAGCTTGGCTGCCTAGCACCATCTCCGTGATCTAGCCTTCCTTCAGACCATGTAGCCCAGTTACATCACAACCTTAACCACAACCAGAACACATCGGTGTTCCCAACCACACACACTGGCATGCCAGGCCCAACATCCAATGAACCAAGTTTGCAATATTCATCATGTCCGGTGAATGTCGGTTCACCGTTCCGAGGCAATTAAGCCTAAAATTAATAATTGGATCTAAGCAAGATTTTAACCAAGACTTAAGAGTCTAAAACTGTTTTATTCAACCTAACCAGGATAACAAGGGTGATCTTCAAGGCAATCAATTAGTAAGTCAAATGATAGATGATTTTATCAAGGCAATATCATCATGGGAAATTAATAACAAGAAGTAAAGCATGGCATGATACATCATGATTAAACAAGTAGACATAAATACTTGAAAGAGCATGCAATTTGCAATTGTAAATAAAATACTTTAAGAAAACTGGGATTCAATATGATCCTTTTGAATGTTAACTCGTACTAGGGAAAGTATAGGCTCTCCCTAATAAAAGTAACACCTAAAGGAAGGTTGTTGACTCGCATTAGGGAAAATCGAGATTCTCCCTAGTAAAAGCAAACACCCTTTAGGGTGGAAATTAATTCGTCTTGGTCCTGTGGGTAGTGGGGGTCTTCTGGCGGTTCTTCGAAGTGTCCTTCGGGTTCCTCGGCATCTATTAATCGGAACGAATTTGAAGAGACATAAATAAAAGCATCGATATGCAAATAGAAGCATGATGCATGAAATTCCTTTACTGAGTCTAGCGAATTGTCGAAGAGCGATAAATTTCTATCCTAGATATCGAGGAAGTTCCATGATTCTACTATTGTATAGAAATTTAAAGAAGATATCGGTAGAGCGGGTATTATGAAGATGATATGCGATAATGCAAAATGCTACCCTTAATAGTCTACCCATAGATTTAGACGTATAAAGTAAAAATAGATTTTTGTTTGAAGTATTTCCTTCATCTACTCTTCTTATCATTGATTTCCTATTATAATAAGAGTTTTAAATGTGTGGAAGACATAATTATAGGTTATATTTATTTGTATATGTGTATATATATATAACTAACCAACAACTTGTATAATTCTGAGATCCAAAATACAAACCCTTACTGTCATTTAATGCTGTGAATTAACATCTTTGATAAGGTGTAGTAATTTTGATTAACCAATTGACCAAATAATCTAATAAACCGTGGTTATTGATTAGGCCAATAATAAATGACATGTGATCATAAGTTATTTCATAAAGTTTATATTTTTCCTAGGTCCAGAGAGTTATTTCATGGCACACATGAATTTCTCAGATTTTATTAAGTGTTAATTTATTTTTTGATTAGCAGAAACTTATTTCTACTATTTATCCTATATAGGTTAACACCCTAAGGATAAACCAATAAAATAAATCCTAGGATAATCTTCTGTTACTGTTGATGATTATATTTTTATTAGATCCAGCATAGGTTCTAGTAATTATCATAAATTTTCTAGCAATTTTGGAGAAGTCTAGCTATTATTAATAAATCGTTTCTATATTTTGCATTTGTTTTATTTGCGAAATCCGGGAAAAATTGGTGAACAGTGATGGGCCGGCCCGCTAACTCATGCCACCAACCCACGTCGAGCGTGCCACATTGAACGGCTTTCACGCTGCGAAGGCACCAGCGGGTGAGGCGTCTCCACTCAACTAGACGTGTGGGCCACTGGACCCACATGTCGGCGGCTCCATCCCAACTCGCGCGTGATTCAAATTTCATCCAATTGTACGCACGAATCGTGGTGTGGATCCAATGGTCAGGACATCATCGTCCACCTCCGACTGGAGTGACGAGGTGACGTCATGAAACCGGCGAACCTTTGGCGATGCGGCGGCGGAGCTACAGTGCTCTAGGGTGGGAGTTCTAGGGCGCTATGGATTTCTTACGAGAACTTCTATGACATGTCTCGAGCTGCTCGCCGGCGACAGCCTGGATCGACGGCGAGCCTAGAGGAGGCGGAGATCATTCTCAGAAGCAACATTCTAAGGCTACTAACTGCCCTAAGAGCTAAACGGAACCGAGTTTAAGCATGAGGGAGGCTTGGGGATACTCACCGTGCTTATGGTTGGACCGGAAGAGGCGTGGAGCGAGCTGGCGACGTTACGGCCGAACGGGGCGGAAACAGCGCTCACGACGCCAGGGGGCTTCGTAGGTCCTCGGGTCGAATTAACCTGGGCGAAAGTTAGGCGGGGGTGAGGTGGTGCTCGTCACGAAAGCAATCGGCAAGGGACTCACCGAGAAGGGAAAAATTGAAAAGGGGAGGAATTGGGTGGCCGGCGGCGGCGAGAGCAATCCAGCGAGCTCGGGGCTTCATGGACCGATTCTTTCGGGCAGGAACACCACGAAGGTACGGTGATGCTAGTATGAGCGAGAGTGGGGAATGGGGAGCTCCGGATTAAGCTGTACACGTGAGTGAAAGAAGGGAAGGTCGGGACCGGAGCGGCTCGGCTGGGGCACGATTTTTGTCCCGCGGTCAAGAGGGGTGTTGAGGCGGTCACTAGAGGTCATCGTCGCGGATTGGCGGGCAGGGGCGGTGACTGGTGCACGCGTGACGAGTGAAACAAGCCGGTGGCGGGGTTGTTGAACCGGCGGCATAGCCGTCTTGGGCGCGAAGTGGGGTCGAATATCGCCAAGGCCCGGGCGCTCATTGGGCATGGCGGGCGGTGCTTGACATGGCCTAGCCACGCCAACCGACAAGTCGGCTTGGTCGGCACGGCTGGACAGAGAGCGGCGGCGGCGAAGGGGTCGGACGCCGAGTCCGTGGTACCAAATGGGGCCAGCTCGAAACAACGCTACAAGACGCTGCCAATGAAGGATCCTTGGCGGGATTCGGACCAAGAGGGGTTGCGCCAAGTGAGGTGGTGGTTGGGCAAGCAGCAGCCAATTGCTGCGGTGAAATGCCCACAAGGGCAGAGAGAGAAAGATACTGCACTGTGGGTCCCACAATGGGTCAACATAGGTCAACACTAGATTCAAACTATTAATTAGGGTCTAAACTAATTTCAGGGATTTTTGAGAGATTTTTAGGGTGATATTCGTGTATATTTTTATTTGTACACTTGCTTATGTTCTTAAGTCTCTTATATAAACATACATATATATATATACACACATATATACTATATATATATATCTATGGAGTTTTCCCATTTAATTGGGTGTATATATATATATATGTCTATATATATATATACAAGTAAGCCTAGGGAGTTTTAAGGAATTATTTTCTTATACTTAAATCTTTTATCTTAACCTATTCTTTTAATATACTTTGACATTTCAAGATAGGAGCAATATCTTGGGTATTACACATCTATATCAAGTGACTTTAGACAGTCATTAGCCTAAAATATTTTATAGGTCCATACGTGAATTTTAAAAGGATTACTTTTTACAAAAGTATTTCCGCAAAAAACCGTCCTTACGAGAGTGATTTTAAAAATATAAACATATAGAATTTTGGGCTGTTACAGAACCCTCCCCCTTGTGAGACCATGTGGAGCTGCCTCCCATGTTTGGTGATGAGTATATGTGCTAGTTGGTCAAAGTTTTGAGACATGATTGGTAACTCATTTTAAAAATCAACATGGCTTTGCTTGTGTCCCTTGGTGTGTTGGGACTTGTGGTGATATGATTGGAATGTTGGACTTACTCCAGGTCGAGGTAGTGACCCTCGGCTTGGTTCTCTTGTTGTTCCTTTGATCTCTGTGGATCGCAGGTGTGCGGTGGCGGCGGATGCCTTGAGGCCATGCGCCGAGGCCATGCACCGAGGCCATGCGTTGAGGCTATGTGTTTGAGGTGGCCGGTGGGACCCGTGGCGCACTAGGCGAGGCTAGACGAGGCTAGGTGAGGCTAGGTGAGGCGAGAAGGATCGAGTCACGCGACACAGTGTGGATGCTCGAGGATCCGAGGCAGGTTCTGGTTAGCCGTATCAAAACCCCACCGGGTTCTGGTTAGCCGGTATCAAAACCCCGTCGGGTTCTAGGTTAGCCCGAGAAAACCCCGGTTAAGGTTGTGGGGTTAGCCTATGTGTGAAAAACCCCAGGTTGGGTTAAGGGTGAACCCATGTGAAGAAAACCCTGGTTAAATGGATGGTTGAGTGGGTTAATCTCAGCTCTCCATGTGTGGATGAGTGGTTGAGGCAATATATCGCGATATGGGTCAATATGTCGCGATATATCCTCACCGGTTTGCCTATATAAAGAGAGGTGGAGGGGATGTCTCCACCAATCTGAATAGGCTGTGTAAACACTTCAAAAATCTGAATACAAATCCTATTCCTCAATCCCTCATGTCTCTCTAGTGTTCTTCACTTGTTCATGATGAGTTTTGGTTTTGGTTTTTGATCTTTTATTTAGTTTCTTGATGTGTTCTTGGTTTACTTGATCTCTTCCTGGTTTGGAACCACAATTGTGATGTTTTGAGGATGTATAGATGGTTCTTAAACTAGTTCATGCATCCTAGGAAAGATTTGAAGTGGTTTTGGCCTTTAGTTGTTGCTGTCCAGAAACTTTCAGTCTGACCTACGTGAAGTGTGTTATTTTTCTAGAAATTTAGAAAACTCCTTTTTGAGTGCTTTTTATTGGAACTGTTTCCTGACTCCATTGCATATCCACCATAAAAATATCAAGGCAAGGAGATCTTTAGTTTGGGTGCGGTGATCTGTTCTTTGAGCCCCAAACTTTCTGGACGTGGCTGCAGACAGACTATGATTGTTTGATTTTTTCTGATTTTTCCACAAGGAGTTTGAAGCTAATATTTGGCATGGATGAACTAGGTTCATGAACCAGCCATGAGAAAAATCCTCATGAAGTTTTGAGCCTGAAATATTGGCTTCTTGGTTCATTGAACTTGGTCTATTGCTGCTGGAAACTTCTGGATTACTTTAGCTAAAGTAACTTTTGACCTTTGTCTTGTTTCTCCATGGCTTAAGTGGGATTTCGTGTGGATTAGTTTCAGAGCACCTTGCACCATCTGAGTGATAGGAAACTCTCCATATTTTGGCCATGGTTCATCCATGAATACCCGGGGTATACTTGGTGCAAGAGAGTTCTAATTGCTGCTGTCAATTTAAAGCTATTGCGGTGCTCGTGTAGTCACTCGTGTGTAGTTTTTCGCTGCTACACCCTAAGTTCATCCTTGCCTTGTGGCTTGTGGTGAGTTAGGTGTGTTGTGTTGTGAAGAGAGGAGCGTTCGGTGCAAAGCAATAGGGCTGAAATCAATTTAGCGCCTATTCACCCCCCTCTAGTCACCGAGACCGATTCTTCAACTGGTATCAGAGCAGTAGGTTGCGCTCTAGGTTTGATCTTCACAGGTCTTTGGAGCCTTTCCTTTGGTTCTTGGCAACATGGTGAGTGATAAGTACTCGACCAAGCCCCCTGTTTTTGATGGCAAAGATTTTGGGTTTTGGAAGGCTCGGATGGAGTCGTACGTGATGGCATAGGGATATAACATATGGCTCAAGGTCAAGAATCCCTATGAAGTGCCTGATGATGACAAGATTACAGCTGGAAATCTTGCTGATGTTGAGTTGAATGCAAAGGCTAGGAACTATTTGGTTTAGGGTTTGAGTCGGACTGGGTATGAGCGAGTTGCTCATATCAAGTCTGCACACACGATCTAGACTACCCTCCTTGCTTACCATGAGGGGACAGTCAAGGTTAAGACAGTGCGGCAGGATCAGTACAAGAGGTTGTACAACAAGTTTGAAATGAGGACTGGGGAATCACTGGATGCTTGTTTCAGTCGATTCACCAAGGTGCTTAGCGATCTTCGCTCAGTTGAGACCACGTTCACTGACGCGGAGAATGCTCGTCACTTTCTCTCTGCTTTGGATCTTAAGGTCTGGGGGATCAAGGTCACGACTATCCGAGAGGCAACTGATCTTGACAAGCTGACTCTTGATGGTCTCAGACTCAAATCTGAAAACACATGAGTTGGAACATCTGTCCAAGGAATCTGGTTCTTCTTCCACAGCCTTTGATTGCTGATCCTCTTCGAGACGTTCTCCTGCTTCTTCGTGTTGGATTCGAGTTTCTCTCTGCTGCTTGGTTGAGTTGCTCGATGAGGAGTTGGATTGTTGTTCCGAGGAGCGAGCTTGTGCTTGCTCGCCTGGAAGTTTAGCAACTCCTACAGGAGGGTTCGAGAGAGAAAGAGGGTGGTCTGTGAGATGCTTTGAGTGTGGTGAGCTGAACCACATCAAGCTCTCTTGCCCCAAGCTTGGGAGAGGCAAGAACGACTACACCAAGCGAACGCCTCGCTGTCAACGCCATACATCAACAAGAACCGCAACAAGAAGACTGCGGGTGGCAATGACAAGAAGGGAGTCAAGTTCTTCAACGGGAAGAAGGTTCTCTCCAAGGTGCTCGCAGCCTTGGATGGGATGAACCTCGACGACTTCGGCGAGACATGGAGCGACGAAGGCGAGGATGATCCGCAAGTTGACAAGAGCAAGAGCGACGACGACTACGCCGGCATGGTCTTCATGGCGGCGGATGAGAACGACGTCTCCAACTCCGAGCTCTACCACTCAGACTCTGACGACGAGGTACCCTACGACCAGCTCCTAGATGCTCTTACTAAATTGGAGAAAGCTTATGGCATATCTAGGAAGCGTTGTAGTAGTCTAGAGTCTGAGGTCGCGAGTCTCTCTAGCAAGTTGCAATCCAAGTCTTGTTCTTGTCCTGCTGTTGTTGATTCTGATGGTTGGAAAGAATGTGATAAGCTTGTGGATGAATTGAATGCCTTAAGGACTCTGCATGATAGCGTATTTTCTAAGTTTGAGTTACTTAAGGCTAAGCATGCTAGTGTACTGTCCTTGTTAGAAGAGTCTAGGAATGCTTTGATTGAAGCTATTTCTGCACCTAGTTCTCTTACTGCTCCTGTTTGTCCTGATCTTTACATGCACCTCACTTCGACACACTTAAGGACCCAACGGCCAGTTGAGGGTTGTAGAGATCTGTTACACCTAAGGATACTTGTCGGTTCAGATGAGGATCAGAGATTTCACTCTTGCAATGATTGTTCTCTCATGACACTAAAAAACTTGAACCTGCAAGCTCAAGTAGAGGAACTTAATGATACATTGGCTGCTCTTACTTCTTGTGCTAGATGTGGTGAGATAGATGATGATTTGGTTAGAATCTATGAGGACATGAGTAAGAGGTTTGAGGGTAGGTTAGCTATGGCTCAGAATGTTGAGTGCCTTTCCTGTCAGTCTCTTAGGAGAGAGGTTGAGTTGCTCGGGGAGCAGTGCCGTAAGTTGAAGGGTAAGTACCAGGTAGTGGACACACAGAGTTCTTCTTCTGCACCTTCCTCACCCACTTCTTGCACGTTCTGTCCTCAGCTTCATCAGGAGTGTGAGTACCTGATGAGCACTCTTGAGAAGTTTGTAGGTGGTAAGAAGAAGCTTAACCTGATCCTTGACCAGAGTAAGATTTCCCAGGGTAGAGGTCTAGGTTTTGACTGGCTTGATCATATCAAGCGTCACCCTCCTCGAGTTGTCACAGCTAGTAAGAATGGCAGGATGATAGAGGTGTCTCCTGGAGTCCCTGAGAAGACTGTGTTCAAGAGTGCTGGAGTCTTACAAGACAAGCCTACTCAGAAGGCTGTGTCCTCTGCTGCTGTTTCTTCTAGCAAGGGCAAGGGTGTCCTTGTTGAGAAGAAGTCTCCTAAAGTAGGTCCAACCCCTAAGAAGCCCAAGGTAGTCCCAGCTCCTATTCCTAGGAAGACTGAAGTCGCTTCTGCCCCTATGAAGGTCAAGTACTCTTGCACTCACTGTGGCAGGGTAGGCCACATTGCTGAGTTCTGCTACAACCTAGTTGGTTTCCTAGGCGGCACCTAGTCGGTTTGTCCCTCGGGTTTCCGTCGACTGTGTCTTGGATCACAGCCGAGTTCCACTGTTGTCCCACCTAGGTTTGACCGCCTCGGTTTCAACGCCGTCCTCAGAATGTGCCCTTTCCTGCTGCTCAAGGTAGATGCTCGTGGCGTGCTCCTTCACCTAGTATAGGTGGTAGGCAGGTTGAGAGGTCTTGTGGTGAGATTGCTGAGTTTGTGAGAGTTTCTCGTGCTAGTGGTGTTGCTCAGTATTGGGTGCCTAGGTCTACTCTTGTTTTCCCCAATACTGATGCACACTCTTCTCGTCGAGTTTGACAGTGCGCGAGAGGGCGGGGCAAGAAGGAGGTGTGGATAGTGGACTCTGGTGTCTTTGCGAGCACATGACCGGGAGTCTAGGTGGTTCTCCTCTCTTTCCGGGTTCCCAATGGTGAGACCATCACCTTTGGGGATGCTTCTTCAGACGCTGCTAGCTTCGTGTTCGATTCAGTTAGTCCTAGGTTTGTCCTTCGGGACGTTGACTTAGTCAGCAAGCTGAAATACAATTTGCTTTCTGTGTCTCAGCTTGTTGATGAGGGTTTTGAGGTTTCTTTCAAGTTTGGCTCTTGCAAGATTCTCAGTTCTTCTGGTGAGTTTGTTTGTGGGATTTCTCGATTGGGCAGGGTTTTTCAGGCTGATTTTGATTCTTCCTCTGTTGGTTCTTCTCACTGTCTGATTGCTTCTGATTCTCGGGATCTTTTGTTTTTGCATAGGAGATTGGGTCACATTGGTTTTAATCACTTGACTCGAGTTAGTAGCCGTGACCTTGTTCGCGGTTTGCCCAAACTCAAATTGGTCAAGGATATAGTCTGTGCTCCTTGTTGCCATGGCAAGATGGTTGCCGCCTCTCACCCACCAGCCACCCTTGTGATGACTAATGCACCAGGATAG
Organism: Olyra latifolia; assembly: GCA_036346145.1. Classification (NCBI taxonomy): domain Eukaryota; kingdom Viridiplantae; phylum Streptophyta; class Magnoliopsida; order Poales; family Poaceae; genus Olyra; species Olyra latifolia. The sequence goes on along the minus strand of CM070529.1, from coordinate 37,210,341 downwards.
TTGTTTGATATGGATACAGCTTGGTCCCGCCAGTGCGATGCGTGGGTGGGAAGTGGTATGTGCTAGTGATCGTGGATGACTACTCTAGGTATTCATGGGTTTTCTTCATGGTTACCAAGGACGAGTCGTTCAGCCACTTTCAAAGTTTGTACCGCAAGCTTTCAAGAGAGTTTCAGTGCGCCAGGCCATTCAGACGATAATGGCATCAATTCAAGAACTCGAGTTTGCAAGTTTTTGTGAGAGGTCGTGTTGAGCATCGCTTTTCTTCTCCTCACGCCGCTCAACAAAATGGCGTTGTGGAGAGGAAAAATAGGACCTTGGTAGAAATGGCTCGCACCATGTTGGATGAGTACTCCACCCCTAGGTACTTCTGGGCCGAGGTCAGAGTCGCTTGCTTGTCATGTGTCCAATAGGGTGTTTCTTAGATCCAAGTTGCACAAAACCTCTTTTGAGTTGCGCTATGGTAGGAAGCCTAGTGTCTCCCATCTTAGGGTGTTTGGGTGCAAGTGCTTCATCTTAAAGTCTGGTCACTTAGACAAGTTTGAGTCTCGCTCTGCCGATGGGATCTTCTTGGGGTACTCCACTTCAGCCAGAAACTACCGGGTTTGGAGCCTAGAGGGAAAGCGAGTGCTTGAGACGTGTGAGGTTACCTTTGATGAGGCTAGTCCAGGTGCCAGACCAGATATCTCTTCTTCTGACCTTTCTTCTGAAACAATCTTTATAGAAGAGCCTACTCCTGTAGATGATTCTGGTTCTGAGCATGAGTCTGTAGTGCCATCGCCTCCAGATCCTCCAATTGTTTCTGAGCCTCTAGACTGTTCTCACCAATACTGCTTCCTCCGAGTCCGCAGTCTTTGTTTCGATCCTAGTCCACTCGTGGTCCCGCTTCTTCTTCGAGCAGAGGTCACTTCTTAGTCTCGCCTGTGTTTGTTCATAGAGATCACCCTCCTCAACAGATCATAGGAAACCTAGATGAGAGAGTCACTAGGTCGATGTCCGGTGTTTCTCTGCTCTGCTTTCTCTGCTTTTTTGTTACTTCCTTTGAGCCCTCAAATGTCACTCAAGCTCTTTCCAAAGGAGCCTTGGGTGAATGCAATGCATGAGGAGCTAGAAAATTTTGAGAGAAACAAAGTTTGAAGCTTGTTGAATATCCCATTGGTCGTAATGTGATTGGCCAAAATGGGTATTCAAAAACAAGTGCAATGAGGATGGAGTTGTTGTGAGGAACAAGGCCAGATTAGTGGCCCAAGGCTTCACTCAAGTCGAGGGTATTGATTGTGATGAGACTTTTGCTCCTGTTGCTCGACTTGAGGCTATTCGAATCTTGCTTGCTTTTGCTGCTTCTAAGGGTTTCAAGCTTTTTCAAATGGATGTAAAGAGTGCTTTTCTCAATGGTGTTATTGAGGAGGATGTCTATGTTAGACAGCCCCCTGGTTTTGAAAACCCCAAGTTCCCAAACCATGTCTTCAAGCTTTCCAAGGCTTTGTACGGTCTTAAGGAGGCTCCTAGGGCTTGGTATGAGCGGCTTAAGTCATACTTGCTTGAGAATGGTTTTGAGATGGGACATGTAGATAAGACTCTCTTCATCCGGCGGAGCGGCGAAGACTTCCTCTTGGTTCAGATCTATGTCGATGACATAATCTTTGGTGGCTCCTCTGACTTGCTTGTCTCACAGTTTTCTGAGTTGATGAGTTCTGAGTTTGAGATGAGCATGATGGGTGAGCTTAACTTCTTTCTTGGCTTCCAAATCAAGCAATCTTCTGATGGGATCTTCCTTCACCAATCCAAGTTCACTCGTGATCTTCTGAAAAGATTTGCAATGTCTGATGGGAAGCCAGTCTCTACTCCTATGGCGACCACCACTGCTCTTGACCCTGACCTTGGTGGTGATCCTGTCGACCAGAAGGAGTACCGTAGCATGATAGGTTCTCTCCTTTACCTCACTGCTTCTAGGCCAGACATACACTTTGCTGTGTGTCTCTGTGCTCGTTTTCAGGCCAGCCCTTGCGTCTCTCACCTTCAGGCGGTGAAGCGCATCTTTCGCTATCTCAGAGCCACCTTGGACCTAGGAATTTGGTATTCTTCAGCCTCTTGTCTGTCCCTTAGAGCCTTTTCAGATGCTGATTTTGCCGATTGTAGGATAGATAGGAAGAGCACTTCTGGCACTTGCCAATTTCTTGGCACTTCTCTCGTTTCTTGGTCTTCTAGGAAACAGTCGAGTGTTGCACACTCCACCGCTGAGGCTGAGTATGTTGCTGCTGCTAGTTGTTGCAGCCAAGTGATTTGGATTTGCTCAACTCTGCGTGACTTTGGGATTTCCCTCAGGAGTGTGCCACTGTTCTGTGACAACACTTCTGCAATTAATATTGCCAAAAATCCCGTGCAGCACTCTAGGACCAAACACATAGATATTAGGTATCACTTCCTTAGAAACCATGTGGAGAAGGGTGATATCGAGCTCTGCTTTGTGGATGGTGATCACCAGCTGGCAGATATCTTCACCAAGCCCTTAGATGGCTCTAGGTTTGCCACTCTGAGAGGAGAGCTTGGCCTTGTGAGTTTGAGTAGCTTAATGAGGGGAGCTTTGTGCTTGTTCGCTTGTAGTATATGTATATACCTTGTCTTTTTTCTGCTTTTTGTTTTGCTTGTGTTTATCTTTCTTTGTTTGGGTTGATGCCTACTTCCTTCAGTTAGCTTTGGTTCATGCTTAACTTGATAATTGCCAACTTGAACCAAAATAAGCTTAAAATTTGACTCACTTGTTAAGGGGGAGCTTGGTATCATTTTCTGCCCATGAGCTTTGTTTATTATGCTTGTGAAGCTCTGCTTACTATGCTCATGGTGCTCTAGTGATGAACTTGCTACTATTGTCATATATGTGCTCATATTTAATCATGCCATGTGCTTCAAATTAAAATTTTGAATGAAAACTTGATATCACTTGTAGTTTTCACTAGCAAGTCTCTCTACTAGATGTGTGCTAGGCTTGGCATGATGTTGGACACTCTAGCATCCTAGTGCAATCTTAGATTGAGCTACTTATTTATGTTTGGATCCTTATGTTTGTAAAGTTGAAAAATTGACCAAAAAAAAATTAAAAATTAAAAAAATGCAGAAACATGATAAAAAAAATATATGTTTAGTTTGTGAACAAACATGAGGAGGGGAGTTAGAGGAGGCCTTCGTGCGTGGTTACCCTACGGGTTTGCCTCGCTAAACCTTCCTAAAATCTGATGTTCACTAATGATTAAACTTGTGTAATGTTTAAAATTGGGATAAACATGAGGAGAAGGGTAAGAGGAGGCCTTTGTGCGTGGTTACCCTACGGATTGGCTTTACTTGATCCTTTCAAAATCTGAGTCCTTTAGAAAAACACAAAAAGATTTTTGAGGATTCAAGTATACATATGTAGCTCTCTAAGCATTGAACTAGGTTTCTAGTCTTGTTCATTTGGTTCCTTGCCTAGTGTTACCTCTAGTCTTGTGATCTTACTATGTGATGCTCTTGTTGATAGCCTGCTCTTGTTTTGTGCTTCATTTTCCTAGCTATGGCATGATCCCTTTGAGCATTAAATATGTACGAGGTAGCATGTTTATCTCTAAAGGTACTTGAGTTTGCTTGCTTGGTTCTAAACTTGCATAATTCTCAAAGCTTGTTTATATTGCATCTTTTGGTACCTTGCCGAGAGAGAAGGGGAGTGAAACCATTGCCTTGCTGCCTATATTGCCAAAAGGGGGAGAGAGTTCGGCAATTTTGAGAGAGTTTGGAAATTGGTTTGACTCAAACTTTGTGGCTCTTTAGTTTGGCAATATACTCATCAAGGGGGAGATTGTGAGACCATGTGGAGCTGCCTCCCATGTTTGGTGATGAGTATATGTGCTAGTTGGTCAAAGATTTGAGACATGATTGGTAACTCATTTTAAAAATCAACATGGCTTTGCTTGTGTCCCTTGGTGTGTTGGGACTTGTGGTGATATGATTGGAATGTTGGACTTACCCCAGGTCGAGGTAGTGACCCTCGGCTTGGTTCTCTTGTTGTTCCCTTTGATCTCTGTGACTGCAGGTGTGCGGTGGCGGCCGGATGCCTTCAGGGCCATGCGCTGAGGCCATACACTGAGGCCATGCGTTGAGACCATGTGCTGAGGTGGCCCGGTGGGACCCGTGGCGCACTAGGCGAGGCTAGACAAGGCTAGGTGAGGCTAGGTGAGGCGAGAAGGACTGGAGTCACGCGACAGCTGTGGATGCTCAGGGATCCGAGGCAGGTTCTGGTTAGCCAGATCAAAACCCGGTCAGTTTACGGGTTAGCCGGTATCAAAACCCCGGTCAGGTTCTGGGTTAGCCCGAGAAAACCCCGGTTAAGGTTGTGGGGTTAGCCTATTTGTGAAAAACCCCAGGTTGGGTTAAGGGTGAACCCATGTGAAGAAAACCCTGGTTAAATGGATGGTTGAGTGGGTTAATCTCAGCCCTCCATGTGTGGATGAGTGGTTGAGGCAATATATCGCGATATGGGTCAATATGTCGCGATATATCCTCACCGGTTTGCCTATATAAAGAGAGGTGGAGGGGATGTCTTCACCAATCTGAATAGGCTGTGTAAACACTTCAAAAATCTGAATACAAATCCTATTCCTCAATCCCTCATGTCTCTCTAGTGTTCTTCACTTGTTCATGATGAGTTTTGGTTTTGGTTTTTGATCTTTTATTTAGTTTCTTGATGTGTTCTTGGTTTACTTGATCTCTTCCTGGTTTGGAACCACACTTGTGATATCTTGAGGATGTATAGATGGTTCTTAAACTAGTTCATGCATCCTAGGAAAGATTTGAAGTGGTTTTGGCCTTTAGTTGTTGCTGTCTAGAAACTTTCAGTCTGACCTACGTGAAGTGTTTTATTTTTCTAGAAATTTAGCAAAATCCTTTTTGAGTGCTTTTTATTGGAACTGTTTCCTGACTCCATTGCATATCCACCATAAAACTTTCAAGGCAAGGAGATCTCTAGTTTGGGCGCGGTGATATGTTCTTTGAGCCCCAAACTTTCTGGACGTGGCTGCAGACAGACTATGATTGTTTGATATTTTCTGATTTTTCCACAAGGAGTTTGAAGCTAAGATTTGGCATGGATGAACTAGGTTCATGAACCAGCCATGAGAAAAATCCTCATTAAGTTTGGAGCCTGAAATATTGGCTTCTTGGTTCATTGAACTTGGTCTATTGCTGCTGGAAACTTCTGGATTACTTTAGCTAAAGTAACTTTTGACCTTTGTCTTGTTTCTCCATGGCTTAAGTGGGATTTCGTGTGGATTAGTTTCAGAGCACCTTGCACCATCTGAGTGATAGAAAACTCCCCATATTTTGGCCATGGTTCATCCATGAATACCCGGGGTACACTTGGTGCAAGAGAGTTCTAATTGCTGCTGTCAATTTGAAGCTATTGCGTTGCTCGTGTAGTCACTCGTGTGTAGTTTTTCGCTGCTACACCCTAAGTTCATCCTTGCCTTGTGGCTTGTGGTGAGTTAGGTGTGTTGTGTTGTGAAGAGAGGAGCGTTCGGTGCAAAGCAATAGGGCTGAAATCAATTTAGCGCCTATTCACCCCCCCTCTAGTCGCCGAGACCGATTCTTCACCCCTAAAAATAAATCTCGTCCTCGAGATTTGCTAATCTTAAGACTTGAACAATTGGGGGAATTCTTGACGCATTTTCTTCTCTGGCTCCCAAGAGAATTGTCCTCCAGATTGATTACCCCATTGCACCTTGCAAAGTTGAATCGTTTTGTTCTTGAGCTTCTTTTCCCTAGTTTCCAGGATTTGCAATGGAGGGACTTGGTATTTCAGGTTGGATTCCAAGGTGTCGGTGGGTAACGAAATTATGTCTTCTTCGGGCTTTCTCAAGCTCTTCTTGAGTTGCGATACATGAAACACCTTGTGAACTTCGCCCATTTCGGCTGGAAGATCGAGTTCGTAAGCGACTTTACCCTTGCGGGAAAGGATCTGGTACGGTCCCACATATCTTGGTGCTAGCTTTCCTTTGACTTGGAACCTACGAGTTCCCTTAAACGGAGAGACTTTAAGATAAACAAAATCTCCCACTTCAAAAGACAAGTCTCTTCGACGATGGTGGGCATAGCTCTTTTGACGTGATTGAGCGGCTAGTAATTGCTTCTTAATAATCTTGACTTTGGCTTCAGCTTCTTGGAGATTACTCTTTCCAAATACTTGTCCTTCTCCAGACTCTGACCAATACAGAGGGGTCCTACATCGGCGTCCAAATAGGGCTTCAAAGGGGGACATTCCTAAACTGGCCTGAAAGCTGTTGTTATAGGAGAATTCAGCATATGGCAACCATTTCTCCGAATCGGTGGAAAATTCCAAAATACATGCTCTGAGCATATTTTCTAGGACTTGGTTAACTCTTTCGGTTTGTCCATCGGTCTGAGGGTGGTAAGCTGTACTGAAAGACAAGTTAGTCCCGAGGGCGCTATGTAACTTATCCTAGAATTGAGAAGTAAACTGGGATCCTCGATCCGAGATTATTCTTCTAGGGACTCCGTGGAGAGTGACTATCCTTGCCACATAGAGTTCAACTAGCTTGTCTCCTTTGTAAGTTGTTTTGACCGGGATGAAGTGGGCCACTTTGGTTAGTCTGTCCACAATAACCCATATGGAATCACGTTCGGTCTTGGTACGAGGAAGTCCTAAGATGAAGTCCATCGTCACTTCTTCCCATTTCCATTCAGGTATCTTTAAGGGTTGCAATAGCCCTGCCGGGCGTTGATGCTTGGCCTTAACCAATTGACAGATATGGCATTTGGCCACATACTTAGCCACGTCTCGCTTTAATCGGGGCCACCAAAATAGGGTTTTTAGGTCCTGGTACATTTTGGTGCACCCGGGGTGAAGGGAGAAAGGGGATTCATGAGACTCCCTTAGGATGTGATTCTTCAACTCCTGTTCATGGGGAACGAAGATTCTTTGTCCCAATCCCGAGGTTCCTTGTTCATCCTCCGTAACCTTGCATCCAAGGCTTCTCTTTATAGGGTCCCTTATTTTATGGGCGCTAGGGTGATTTTTTTGCAGTTCCTTGATTTGGTCGAACAAATCCGGTTGAACTTCCAGGGTAGCTAAGTAACCGGTGTCCACTAAATTCAAGTTTAGCACGTCCATATCTTTTATGATTTGTTCAGAATATCTGGTCCGCAGGTCATATCCCTAGGGGTAGCTGTATGTTGGATGGTAACATGGTTACACTGTGGCTTCCAACTAAGGGCGTCAGCAACCACATTGGCTTTGCCTGGGTGGTATAGGACATTCAAGTTGTAGTCCTTGATCACCTCCAACCATCGCCTTTGGCGCATGTTTAAATTGGCTTGGGTAAACATGTATTTCAAACTCTTGTGATCCGTGTAGACATCACATTGTTTACCCATCAGGTAATGTCTCTAAATTTTGAGAGCGTGTATAACGGCAGCAAGCTCAAGGTCATGAGTTAGATAATTCTCCTCATGCTTTCTGAGTTGTCGGGAGGCATAGGCAACTACCCTCCGTTCTTGCATAAGTACACAGCCAAATCCTTATTTTGAGGCATCACAATATACCTCAAACTTTTTGTCGGTATCTAGCGTTACCAACATAGGAGCGGTGGTCAGTTTGATCTTAAGCTCTTGAAAACAATCCTCACAAGCCTTGGTCCAGTCAAATTTTTGCTCCTTTTTCAGTAACTGGGTCATGGGTTTGGCAATTCTGGAGAATCCTTCAATGAACCTTCTGTAGTATCCTGCCAATCACAGGAAACTTCTTACTTCTTTTACTGTGGTTGGGGATTTCCAATCCATAACTGTTGCTACTTTAGAGGGATCGACTTTGATTCTCTCGGCAGAGATAATATGCCCGAGGAAACTGATGTCATCTAGCCAAAATTCACACTTGCTGAATTTGGCGTAAAGCTGGTGTTCTCAGAGCTTGCCGAGGACCAATCTTAGGTGTTTCTTATGCTCCTTATCATTTTTGGAATACACCAAGATGTCGTCGATGAACACTACGATGAACTGGTCCAAGTACTCCATTAGGATCATGTTCATCATATTCATGAAATAGGCTGGGGCGTTGGTAAGTCCAAAGGACATAACCAAGAATTCATATAGCCCGTATCTCGTGGTGAAGGCAACTTTGGGTATATCTTCCTTTCTGACTTTGACTTGATGATATCCTGATTGAAGGTCAATCTTCGAAAACCTCTTGGCTCCATGAAGTTGGTCAAACAGGTCATCAATTCGAGGCAAAGGGTATTTGTTTTTAATAGTAACTGCGTTGAGGGCTCGGTAATCCACTACCAACCTTCGACTTCCATCGTTCTTATCTACAAACATGGCTGGTGATCCCCACGGGGATGAACTGGGATGGATCAATTCCTTTTGCATTAACTCTTCCAGCTGCTTCTTGAGCTCTGCCAACTCTACAGGATTCATCTTAAAATATGTCTTGTATATTGATGCCGTGCCTGGCGCCAACTCAATGGTGAATTCCATCTCTCGATCAGGTGGTAGCACGGGCAGATCTTCGGGGAACACATCTAAATATTCCTTGACTCCTGGCACCTTTGCAGGATTTTCTTCTTTTAGAAACCAGATGGCTCTTCCCCTTCTGAAAGGGGCATCAACCTTCCAAACTCTCTCAAACCCAGGGGGCCTAACCAGTTTTACTTCTCTCCTCTCACAATCTAGCACCCCTTATAATAGATCAACCAGTCCATACCAATGATTACATCTATTCCCATACTGGGAATGACCATTAAGTCGAACTGGAAGCTAACCCTTTTCTGAGAAATATCTACCCCCTTACATGCCCTGTTGGCTTCTAAATTTCCACCTGGAGACTTTATAATTAAGGGTTTATCCAAAGGAAAAGTTTGCAATTCATGCTTATCCACAAAACCCTTAGATATGAATGAATAAGATGCTCTAGAATCAAATAGTACTTAAGCAGGGTGATGACAGATTCCGAACGTACCCATAAGTACTCCTAGAACCTCCTCAGCTTCTTCTATGGAAAGATGGTTGAGACGTTGTCGACGATTTGTGTCGGCAATGTATTTTATGGGGCAATGCGAAAGATCATAACTACGATGGTAGCACAGGGAGCCGAATTTATACAGGTTCGGGCCCTCGGGGCTAGGTAATACCCTACTCCTGTGCTCGTGGATTGTATTATGGTGGTTCTCAAGGATGCTGATGATGATTGGATGTGAGATATCTCGAACTAGGGGCCCCGGACCCCCTTTATATAGTGCAAGGGACCGGGTTACAGATAGAATCTCTAATCCGTATATGGAAGATACAGATATAACCGATTCGGCTACGTCTATATCTATGTATTCAAGTAGGAGATGAGTTCGTTTCCTTGTAAAACATGTCGGGTCGCGCCAGCCTCTAAGCCCTCCTTCTGGAAGGTCCAACTCAATCGGCCCAAAGAGGTGGTGCGTCCAATCGCATATCTTCGGATACCTGGGGCCCATGTTATCCATAGTAGCCCCCGAGTGCTTCGGGACTGGGTTGTGTTGATTCGGAGTTCAGCTCGCAGCTCTTCAGATGCAACCCGAGTGACGTCACTCTTCATATGGCTGATGAAGTTCCACTTGCCGAGTAACCTGCTGATCAAACAACACAGTTGCAAAGGACTCGAGAAAAATTCTCAAGTCTTAAAAGATGTCTGGTACCCAGCCCGACTAATCGATATGCCGGCTATTGGCCCCACAAAGAGGCATACCAGAGAAGTGGATGTTGGCGAGTGAGCAGTGCTACCCAGCATTATCCTCCCTGTTGCAAATTATGACATTCAAGCCTGTCTTGCAAAGCTCGACATTCGGTCCAGCATGGGACATGTCACAACTTGCGTAGAATATTCAAGCGTCCTGACCCGACTAGTGCGAAGTCAAGCTAGTGATTCCCAGAGGAATACGCCCGTCTCCAAGTGGAGGTCCTCCGAGTGGTATTTATCTTGGCGACAAACGAACCGGAGATGTGCCACTGAGACCCAACTGAAAAGGTAACTCTTTGACGCCTAATCTGATTAGAAAATTAGACCAGCCGTTGACCCCAGGGGGTACGCCAAGAGCTAAGTTAATTACCCGGAAAGCGCCCAGCCCTCAAAGGATTGATGACTGGCTTAAGGCCCAACCGAGGGCGCGCCCTTTTTCCCAACTAAGCTTGATCCAATCAGCACCTGCACGCGAGCAATGTACAGCTTATGGCCCACATGGAAGTGCCTTCTGGAATCTAAGTCTGGGCCTGAATAATGCAATAACGAATCCAGGGCTTCGTTCCTTCCCGCCCGCGGTCCTTTGATAAACGCGCGCTATTCCCTGCCGCCATGGGTCATCCCCAGCGTCACTTGCTGGAAGACCAAACGCCGCTTTGAATGTTGCGCCGTGTTCCCAGAGACCTCCACATCAAATCCTAGGAACAGTTCTCACCGAGGTTCCCCCCTAATGCCATTATTTCCCGAAATCAATTCGACTTCCCGATCTCGGCTATAAAGAGAGGCCGGCGCAGCAGCCGCTCCTCACCCAAACTCCTTCTTGATTCCCTCCATCCCCACCTGCTCTCATGGCTGATGAAGAGTTGGCGGAGCTCTGGGCACAGTACGACCTCGTGCTCGCCGAGGTCGCCGAAGAAGAGGCCCGAGCCCGCGACGTCGCCTCCGTCGCGGTTCTGATCGAGGTCGCCCCGGCCCTTGCCGAGGTGGCTGATGTGATCGTGGAGGCGCTGGTCCGTGCGCGCCTCACGATCAGAATGACCGGGTTATGATAATATTTTGAAAACACTTACACATTGCATAAGCTATGACGTTTCCGTAAAATTTCTATGTGACAAACACACATTTCTAGACTTTAGAAGCCATTTGAAATTGATGATTTTTGTTTGAATAAAGCACTAAATAGCTAATTAATAAACCCTTGCATAAGAATTTATAATTTATAGCACTATTTAAGAAATTGTTGAAATATAAGATTCTAATGGACCTTAAATTGGGAATATATTTTCATATTCATAAAACATCCATACACACACATATATATATATATATATGTATATATATATATATGTATACACATAATCACATAAGCCTAAATATGTTAAATTGCTCTAAAAATCCCAGAAAAATCCATAGATTAGTTTAAACCCTAATAGAGAGTTTGACTCGATGTTGACCAATTTGACCTCGATAGGGCCCACATGGCGCTTCCTATTCCTTTCGCCCTTGCGGTATTTGGTCAACGCTCGCCGCCTTGGCCACCTTTCCACCCCGCTCAACCATCACTCCCCGCCCAATCTCTGGGAAGATCTTCAATTGGCGGCTTGTGTGTGTCGCTGGACCTGTGGACCCCACCTCCGACCATGACGCGACGCTGCCATCGCCGCCGCTGCTCGCCATGGACGACTTGCCGTCTTGTCGGCCGGCTTCAGCGTGGAGTTCCCAGCACCGCCCACCTTGCCCAATGGCCGACTTGGTCGCGCCATCGATGCCCCCGCACCGCCCGCGTCTCCGGCCGGCAATGCCGCCCGAGCAAGCCATCTCGCCGCCTCGCTCAGACATTCGCAACAAGCCACCGCCCAGCTAGCCAATGAGCACTAGAGCTCCTCTGTGACTGCCTCACATCTTCGCAAGAACCGCTGGTCAAGAGCCGAGCTCGGACCGAGCTTATATGCCACCGCGCCACATCGGCCGTTTTCTCCCTCTTTTCACTCTCACGCCGCCAAATTTCAAACCAGACCTCCCTAGTCTCCACATTGTCTCGCGTTTGCGCCATGACCTCGTGAAGCTCCTACCCGAAGGAATTGGTCCGAGTCATCCCGAGCTCGTCGAACGCTCTCGCCACCGCCGACCGCCTTCTTCCCCCTTTTCGATTTCATCATCTCTCGTGAGCTTCGCGGCAAGTCCTTGCTCGGTGAGCTTCGCATGCTTTCCCTCACACCGTGCTCCCTCTTTGGCCCAGGGCTTCACGGTCTTCCCAAAGATCGTGAGTCGCGCCGCCTTCCTTGTTTCTGGACCAGACGGGACGCCGATCATCATCTCTGGTGAGCTTTATGGCAAGTCCTTGCTCGGTGAGCTTCGCTGTCTTCCCTCACACCGTGCTCCCTATTTTGGCCCAGGCTTCGCCGGTCTTCACCAAAGATCTTGAGCGCGCCGCCTTCCTTTTCCGGACCCGCGTGGGCGCCGATCCAACCGTGTTCCCGACCACCTTTTTACTCGGTAGCACCCACTAACCCCGCGATAGCTCATGCGCGCTATTTTTCCATAAGCTCGACCCTAGGTCATTTACTCATGTCCGCCGTAGCGGTTCCGCCGCCGGGCATGGCTCCGCCGCGTCCGCCGTTTCGCCTCGACAAGGGCACCCCTAGATGCGCGTTAGCTCATCGATTCCACCGAACCCAAGAACGCCCCAAGCGGTGCACCCTAGCTCGGTTAGCCGTCGGCTAAGCCTCGGCCGTCGGCGAAGCCGGAGGAAGACGATGACGGCGAGCCGTCCGATCTGCGCCAAGATCCGTGCGGCTTCACCGTGTGTGGTCGCCGACAGTGGGCCCAACACGGCCTTCATGATTTAAAACTCCCGCGGCTTCTTCCACGTCGCCGACATGTGGGCCCTCGGTCCCACATGTCGAGGTGTGAGGCGCCTATGACTCCAGCGCCTTCACTCGCGAAGTTACGCTTTCAATCACGCTCGACGTGGTTGGCTCGGCCGTGAGTTAGCGGGTCGCCCGATTGTTCACCCTTTTTCCCAGATTTTATAAATAAAACAAAGACAAGAATAGAAACGATTTATTTAAAATAGGTAGATATCATTAAAAATTCTGGAAAAATTAGGGTAAATACTAGAGCTTGTGTTGGATTTAATAAAAATAGTAACTCACACAAGAATCGAACACGGTTCCTAGATTAAATCCATTAAGCTTATTTTAGGTATTAATTCATATAAAAATAAGAAAAAATAGAATGTTGTGTATTAAAAATAGATTAACAATTAAGTTAAACATAAGAAAATCATGGATGCCGATAAATGACTTTTTGGACCTAGGTGAATATAGTATAACCTATAATATGTTTCCTAATTACATGTTAACTCAATATTGGTATAATTAGGAAACATGAATAACTAGCTACATGTATCATGTTAACATATTCTAACTATTTAAAGTACTTTAAAAGACGATAAAACCATATTTTGTCCTATTGGGTTAATTAGGTAGAAATTTCATTACACATATATATACATGTATCATGTGCATCATCTCACAAGCACTTCGCGCCATTCCGCTATGATTCATTATTTAGAAGGATCATGGAACTTTCTCGATATATATATATATATATATGGATTCATGTAGATAGTTAAACATAGGAATCGTAAATGAGCGAATCTGAAGCGACCTCGATTGCATTTCATGCATCATTCTCTTCTTCGCGCATCGTGTTTATGATGAATTGTTGATTCTCCGCTTAGACGTAGAGGATCCGGAAACACTGCTCGAGGACTCCGCACAAGACCCGGACTTCAATTTCCAAGGCGAAGTTAATATCTACCCTCAAAGGAGTTTGCTTTTACTAGGAGAATCTCGATATTTCCTAGTGCGAGTTAATACCTATCCTTAATAGTGTTGCTTTTACTAGGAGAGTATCGCTTTCCTAGTGCGAGTTAACATCCAATATTATCATATTGAATCCCAGATTTCTAAAGTATTTATTTTACAATATTAAACCGCATGCCTTTTAAGTACTTATGCCTACTTGTTCAATCATGATATATCATGCCACTTACTTACTTGCTATCAATTTACCATGATGATGTTGCCTTGAATTAATCATCTGTCATTTGGTTTACTATTGATCGCTTTGATGATCACCCTTGGTAGCTTTGGTTAAATTTAAATAAACTGGTTTAGACTCCTAAGTCTTGGTTAAAATCTTGCTTAGACATTGCTCAGGTCTAACTATTAATTTTAGGCTTAAAATTGCCTCGGAGCGGTGAACCGACATTCACCGACATGATCACACAATGAATATGGTTAATTGAAATTGGGCTGGCATGCCGGTGTGTGTATGGTTGTGATGTCTCGCAATGCACGGGTCCGGCATTGGGTAAGAAATGGAGTAGCTGGGCTACGTGAATTGAGGAGCTAATCGCCCATATCGTAGTGCATGGAAGAGGAGCGCGGCGAGATCCGCTGTAATGCCGTCTTGCTGCCCCAAAGGAGGGTTCCGCCACATCGTGTGATTCACACGAGGGTGCGAGTTAGCCAAGAAGGAAGTGCATAAGGGTGAGGCCCTTAGTGGGTGGTGGGCTGAATCAAGGATTCCCCGCACGGGTGCATCGAGGATGCACAGCAGACGCCATCGACTATCCGCTGGGAGATAGTTCCTAACACCACAACGCCCGCCATCGCGCTGTAGTGCAAGTTTTGGGGATTCAGGGTAGTTACGACCGCGGGCGTACCTGCTCTGCCGCCATGCTTGAGGTGAAGACAGTTTCATGTCGCTCATCCGAGGATGATCTAGGTCCATTCTTCAGAGAGCCGTGAGTCTAGCGTGGGTGGCGGCCCGGCTAGGGCGAGACCGGGTACTTTGCTAGGAATGTGATCCATTAACAAGTCGCCACACTCTAAGATGATGGCGGAGTGGGAAGAGAACGTTTGGCGAGTGCTTGAAACCGCCATGGATTGGTTGTGCATTGAAAAGGAAATATGATAAATAATCAATTTGACAGGAATTTGGTTAAACTGCTAAGTCATAGGCTTTCATTTCCAAAAGCGGCTTTCATGCAAATAAATAAACCCACCTTTCCTTTGAAACCTCTATCACTAAATGCATTGGGTTGGGTGTTAGCTCGCCGGTGTTTGGATGACACCGACCTCGCATAAATATCTATCTTTAGACATGGAGGAGCCCGTCGAGGAAGATGCCTACGATTGTCATGAGGAAGGAGATCCTCGATGCAGACCAGGAGTAGTTGCTTAAGATAGGGTTTAGTGCGTTCCACCATCGTGTGTGGTTACACACATTTCGGTGTGATTTTGTTGTTCTTTTGAACTTGCAAGTTGCCTTTTGGGAGATTTCCGCTACTCGATGAACTTTGGTGCAGAACTAAGGCTTAAATGCCGTTTGCTACTAATGCGATCGGATGATCGCTGTTATGTAATATTTGGACACCGATGTATGAAATGATTCCAGCTGTGTAACTCTTGCACTAGCCTACTGATCCAGGGCCTAGTGCAGGTCCGACCGTTCTCGCTAGGTAAGCCGAGAAGGGGCGCGACAAGAGCTGGTATCAGAGCATACGATCAGAGAACCCTAAACCCCGCCGCTAGCATGGATTATGATAGTTTATAAAAAATATTTTTTCCAAAACTGCTCTTGTATATCTTGTCTTTTAACTTTCACAACTATACTATTTCTTACTTAAAGGAATTCTTCTTTCGTTTTTGTAGATGGATGAGCAGGTTTCCCACAGCTTTTCTCTGGAGCGTGCTACCTACGGTTACGACGACCCTTTGCACGCCAGCCAGATGGTTCTTGTCCTCCGCCGGTTGTCGGACTTCACGTGCTTTAACGACCGCCTTGCTACTCGGAGGCTCGTTCGTACTCCTGCCGCTTAGGGTACATTGTAGAGGTTCGAGTCTACTACCACCACACAGACACAATGGCCCACACTGAGGCGGAGACAAATGGGACCACTTGCACCTGCTATCGATGGTGCGGCAAAGATTGTCGACACGGGGCTCTGAGAGAGGTACCACGACGACTTGGAGGGCACTTCTTTCGCCTCGACCTTCTTTTCAACGCCGCACTTCTCCCGGGCTTTACCAAAGGTGCCCGCCTTCACCGAGGACCACTTGAGAGGGTTGCGCGCCTTCTCGGTAGCGCGGAGACAGCACGTGACAGCGCTCTTGAGGAGATCGGCTTCCTCGCTACTCTCTTCAGACACACAGACAACCGCTGCGGGTGGTGGGACGGCGTCTTCACCACTACGTCGCGATCGACGATGAGTAGACGCCAAAGGACTCAAGACTTGCCCGGTTAGCGCGACAAAGCGAGGACCTTCCTTTCTCCGGGTCCTCGGTTTCCTCCACTGAGTACCCTAACCGCCGCACTACCATGCGGAAGCGGGTCTTCCTCCTAGTGCCTTGGTGGGGATTCCTCGTCACGACACTTCCCGTGACCTCTTTGTCATCTGCAGAGTACTCTTGACTCGGAGACCTCCGTGGACCTACTTGTTCCCCGGTTGAGCCACCTCATGCTGTTCTTCTTGTGCCTTCTCAACGATCGCTAGAGGACTTCTGGCTACTTCCACCGCTACCCGGTTGGGAGACCGGTGATAGTTTACACTCGTCGTCCCGCCCTTGAGTAGCTAGTTAGCTTGACAGACTGACCTAGATCGGAAATGTGTCTTTTGTTTCGCCATAGTAGATGATTGGCGGCTTGTATCCTTGTCAGGATAATTGTACTTTTGTGGTATGATGTAAAACTGATTTGACTATTGCCGCTTTTGGGTATCTTAAATGACAAGCGTTTCGTGGCTGCATTTATTCGATTTCTTTGATATTGGCCTCATGCATGCATATTTAGCTATAATGTTAAGGATCACCGTCATGCAGATGGTACGTGGTCGTGGAGCTGCCCGTGGCCAAGGGGCAGATCTAGGCCGCGATGCCGCTCGTGGCCAAGGAGCTGGCCAAGCCTGTGGTGCTTGCCAGACTAGAGGTCGTGGCATGATCGAGGCCGAGGTAATCTACCTCCTCCTCCGGCGAGAGACCCAACCATGGCCTGTGTCTTAGCTTATCAAGCACGATGTTGGGTCAAATCTTGTTAACCAAAGAAAGACAGAATCGAAATGAGGATCCAAACATGCTGCCTTTATGCGGACCAATCCCCTACCTTCGCTCAAGCTACCGATCCCATGGAAGCGTAAGACCGTTACGACTGTGACCAAGAACCCGGAGTTGATCGATGTCCGAAATGGAGAAAGTACGCTATTCCTCCCACCGCTAGTAGGACCCGCAGTGTGTGGTGGGATAATTATGTCGCCACCCGCCGTGTGTGGATGAAGAAGAAATGGAAGAAAATGAACTCGCCAAGATGGAGATGCCGACGAAGCTCAACAAGCCGATAATGTCAAGTGCCGCCTTATGTTCCCCACCCAAGGATTCATTCCATGGGAAGAATTTGTCACCGCTTTAAAATTTTCACATACCCATAGGAATCACCAGATGAAGAAGTATGAGTTCATGAGACTCTCTCAAGGGGCGATGACAATTTCTAATATCTTACTAAGTTCAATGAGCTTGCAAGATATGCCCCCAAGACATCCACAATGAAGCGAAAAGATAGATTGGTTCCTAGAAGGGATGGATTTTCGGTACAAATCCGCCTTAGGATTTTGGAGTATCAAAACTTCCACCGCTTAGTCAACAAGGCCTTGGTGTTGGAAAGGGACTTGAAGGGCGAGGATCTTCGCGTAAAGCGCAAGATGGCTGAACGCACGATCGCCGGGTCAAGCCGTCACGACAATTCAAACCTCAACCTCCTCGGAGAGCTGACAACAATCTTCCATGATCAACCGTGGATATGATATGAGGGTGGGCGCGGTGCTAGAACCCCGGTTTCGCACCCAAGCACCAATGGCACCCCGCAATGCACCAGGCACCCATAATAGGATGACAGGCAACTGCTACCTATGCCACCAGCCTGGACACTATGCTGCCAACTGCCCTAGTCAGAATCGCGCAAAACCTCAAGGGAATGTTGTGCAGGGTCGTGGCAGAGGTCGCCCACTGCAGAATCAAGCTCAAGGTATGGGACGTGGGAGACTCAACAATATCATCGCAGTAGCGGCACAAGAAGATGAAGGAGTACTTGTGGGTACGTTTGGACTTCACGACTCCCGACAAGTTTTATTTGATTACGTGCATCACATTCCTTTATTTCACAAGAATACGAGATAAGCACCAGCTACAAACCTTTCCTCTTAATAAGCCCTTCACCATTAGATCTCCTTGGGATACTTAAGGCCTATAGGTCCCGCAAATGGGTAGAAATAAGGAAGGAAAGAGTAGGATTCTATTTCGACCTAATGGTCATGTCTCGATTAGGAGTTGATGTCATAATCGGCATGGATTGGCTAAGACTCTATAAGGGAGTATTAGATTGCGCCAAGCGAGTCGTCGCTTGTAAAGGATGGTGTGTTTGAAAGAGTATGGAAGGTAGATGAACCCTACAGATGGGGTAGAGCCATCTGGTACCTCAAGGAAGACAACCCGAGTAAGGTAAAGGTAGTCCAAGAATATTTGGACGTATTCCTGATGACTTACGGACTACCGCTTTGACCGAGAGGTAGAGTTTGTTATAGAGTTAACACTGCACAGCCCCAATCTACAAAACATATTTCAAGATGAACTCGGAAGAATTAGAAGAACTCAAGAAACAATCGACGACTTATTAAGCAAGGGTTTGATCCGCCAAGCTCATCTCGCTAGGGATCCCCGCCATGTTTGTGGATAAGAAGGATGGTGGACGAAGATTAGTGGTGGACTATAGGGCGTTGAACGCCGCCACTATTAAAAATAAGTATCCTCTCGCCCAGATCGATGACTGCTTGACCAACTCCAAGGAGCTACACGTTTTTCCAAGATCGACCTTCGATCCGATACCATCAAGTAAAGGTGCGAAGGATGATATACCCAAAACAACCTTCACCACTCGGTATGGCCTGTTTGAATATTTGGTCATGTCTTTTGGGTTAACCAATGCACCCTATTTCATGAACCTCATGAATTTAATCCTAATGGAATACCTTGACAAGTTTGTTGTCGCCTTCATTGACGACATCCTTGTGTATTCCAAATCGGACGAAGAGCATGAAAAGCACACGAGAGCGGTGTTGATAAACTCAGAGAGCATAAGCTATATGCAAAATATAGCAAATGTGAATTTTGGATTAGTGATGTCGGTTTCTTGGGACATATTATATCTGCCAAGGAATTAAAGTGGACCCATCTAAGATAGACACGGTCATGAATTGGAAAACACCCGCCATCAGAAAGGAAATTCGCAGCTTTCTAGGTCCGGCAGATATTATCGGCGTTTCATCGAAGGATTCTCAAAATTTCCGACCACTAACTCAAATATTGAAAAAGGAAAGGAAGTTTGAATGGACCAAGAATGTGAACTCGCCTTCGAAGCTCAAAACCCTTCGACCACTCTGTTTTGGCCACACCTAATATCGCCAAGAAGTTTGAAGTATACCGTGACGCTTCCCGACAAGGATTAGGATGTGTATTGATGCAAGATGGCAAGGTTGTGGCGTCGCATCACGGCGATTCTTGCAAGCACGAGGACAATTACCCAACCCATGACCTAGAACTTGTCAGCCGTAGTTCATGCACTCAAGCTATGGAGACATTTTTCGATGGGAAAACAATGTGACATCTACACGCATCACAAAAGCCTAAAATACGTTTTCACCCAAGCCAACCTCAATATGAGGCAAAGAAGGTGGTTAGAGTTGATTAAAGATTACAAATTAAATATATTATACCACCACAGCAAGGCCAACGAGTGGCGATGCTCTAAGCGAAAGAACCAAAGCAACTTCCCGATGGTGATCCCAGAGAAGACATGAATACTCGGGAAGATACCTCCTCGAAACGACTCATCGAAGAATTGAATAAGTTATGCCCGAAATCTCGTAAAATCTGGAGAATTAGCCAACATCACGGTTCACCAGATCTGATCGATCGTATCAAAGATAAGCAACAAGATCATCCCAGTACTTTAGGCTCAAGGACCGATGAATAGGGTTTCGAACAAAAATTGTTATGACTAACAAGGAATTCTTTGGATGGAGAAGAGGATCTTTGTGCCTCACGACCCGAATTAAAGGAAGAAATCTTAAAAGAAGCACACGAGTCACCGTTTTCCATGCACCGGGATGTACAAAAATGTACCAAGATCTCAAGGCAATCTTACGTGGCCCCGAATGAAACGAGATGTAGCGTAATATGTGGCCAAATGTAATACCTGCTGCTCAAGGAAGGCGTAACACCAACGCCCAAAGGGGTTATCAGCAACCAATCAAAATCCTGAATGGAAGTGGGATGAAGTGACCATGGACTTTATTATAGGACTTCCCGGTCTCGAAGTGGACATGACTCTATATGGGTAATAGTAGACCGGTTGACCAAGGTAGCTCATTTTATCCCACCAAAACCACTCACAAGGGTAGCAAACTAGCGTAACTATTCATCGCCCTGATAGTAAGCCTTCATGGAGTTCCCAAGAGAATTATATCGATCGTGGATCACGGTTTACCTCAAAGTTTTGGGAAGAACTCCATAGTGCCTCGCACCAAATTGTCATTTAGCACAGCCTACCACCCTCAAACCGACGGACAAACGGAAAGGACTATTCAACTCTAGAAGACATGCTTCGAGCTTGTGCTTTGGAATTCCCAATAGAATGGGAAAAATGGTTACCTTATATGAATTTGCTTATAACAACAGATTATCAAAGCGATGCGCAAATGTCACCTTTTGAAGCTCTATACGGAAGAAAATGTAGGACCCTCTTTATTGGTCCGAGTGCGAGAAGGGCGGTATTTGGAAGGAACACCGCAAGAAGCGAAGCAAAGGTCAAAACGATTAGGAAGCAATTGCTTGCTGCCCAATCCCGACAAAAGAGTTATCTTGACCATCGTGGGAGGGACCTATCTTCGAAGTTGGAGACTATGTGTATCTCAAGATCTCACCCTTCAAGGGAACAAGAAGATTTCAAGTCAAGGGAAAATTGGCCCCAAGGTTTGTGGGACCTTATCCGCCTTGTCTCGTAAGGGTATGGTCGCCATTTAACTTGACCTTCCCAAGGAGTTGGGAGAAGTTCACAACGTGTATCACGTGTCCCAACTCCGAAAGTGTTTGAGAAAACCTCAAGGAGAAGTAGTTCACCGTCACGACACCCTACAACCCAACTTGGGATATCAAGTCAAGCCTATTCAAATATTAGAGACTCAGAAAAGAAGCTCAAGAATAAGACCATTCGACTTTGCAAGGTGCAATGGAGCAATCAATCCGAGGATGTTTTCATGGGAACGAAGAGAAAATCGCCAAGAATTCCCTACCTATTCGCTTCATAGAAATATCAATCTCGAGGTCGAGATTTGTTTTTAGGGGGGGATTTGTAACACCAAGTTATGATAATATTTTGAAAACACTACGCACCATTGCATAAGCTATGACGTTTCCGTAAAATTTCTATGTGACAAACACACATTTCTAGACTTTAGAAGCCATTTGAAATTGATGATTTTTGTTTGAATAAAGCACTAAATAGCTAATTAATAAACCCTTGCATAAGAATTTATAATTTATAGCACTATTTAAGAAATTGTTGAAATATAAGATTCTAATGGACCTTAAATTGGGAATATATTTTCATATTCATAAAACATCCATACACACACACACATATATATATATATATATATATATATATATATATATATATATATATGTATACACATAATCACATAAGCCTAAATATGTTAAATTGCTCTAAAAATCCCAGAAAAATCCATAGATTAGTTTAAACCCTAATAGAGAGTTTGACTCGATGTTGACCAATTTGACCTCGATAGGGCCCACATGGCAGCTTCCTATTCCTTTCGCCCTTGCAGTATTTGGTCAACGCTTTGGCGCCAGCCTTCCACCCCGGCTCAACCATCACTCCCCGCCCGAATCTCGGGGAAGATCTTCAATTGGCGGCTTGTGTGTGTCGCTGGACCTGTGGACCCCACCTCCGACCATGACGCGACGCTGCCCCTCGCCGCCGCTGCTTTCGCCACGGACGACTTGCCGTCTTGTCGGCCGGCTTCATGCGTGGAGTTCCTGTGCACCGCCCACCTTGCCCAATGGCCGACTTGGTCGCGCCATCGATGCCCCCGCACCGCCGCTGCGTCCGGCCGCAATGCCGCCGAGCAAGTTATCTCGCCGCCCGGCTCAGACATTCGCCAGCAAACAAGCCACCGCCCCAGCTAGCCAATGAGCACTAGAGCTCCTCTCAGGACCGCCTCACATCTTCGCGCGATCGCTGGTCAAGAGCCGAGCTCGGACCGAGCTTATATGCCACCGCGCCACATCGGCCGCTTTTCTCCTCTTTTCACTCTCACGCCGCCACCCAAACCAGACCTCCCTAGTCTCCACATTGTCTCGCGCTTGTTTCGCCATGACCTCGTGAAGCTCCTACCCGAAGGAATTGGTCCGAGTCATCCCGAGCTCGTCGGGCGCTCTCGCCACCGCCGATCGCCTGCTTCTTCCCCTTTCGATTTCATCATCTCTGGTGAGCTTGGCAAGTCCTTGCTCGGTGAGCTTCGGCCTGCCTTCCCTCACACCGTGCTCCCATCTTTGGCCCAGGCTTCACGGTCTTCCCCAAAGATCGTGAGCGCCGCCTTCCTTGCTTTCCGGACCGCACGGGACGCCACGATCATAATCTCTCGTGAGCTTTGCAAGTCCTTGCTCGGTGAGCTTCGCTGCCTTCCCTCACACCGTGCTCCCTTATCTTGGCCTGGGCTTCACGGTCTTCACCAAAGATCTTGAGCGCCGCCTTCCTTGCTTCGGACCCGCACGTGATCGCCGCCGATCCAACCGTGCCCCGACCACCTTTTTGCTCGGTAGCACCCACTAACCCCCGCATAGCTCATGCGCGCTTATTTTTCCATAAGCTCGACCCTAGGTCATTTACTCATGTCCGCGGTAGCGGTTCGCCGCCGGGCATGGCTCGCCGCGTCCGCCGCTTTACGCCTCGACAAGGGCACCCCTAGATGCGCGTAGCTCATCGATTCCACCGAACCCAAGAACGCCCCAAACGGTGCACCCTTGTTCCGGTTAGCCGTCGGCTAAGCCTCGGCCGTCGAAGCGCCGGCGGAGGAAGACGATGACGGCGAGCCGTCCGACCGCGCTAAGATCCGTGCGGCTTCACCGTGTGTGGTCGCCGACAGTGGGCCCATTTGTCGGCCTTCATGGATTTAAAACTCCCGCTTCTTCGTTGCCGACATGTGGGCCCTCGGTCCCACATGTCGAGAATAATCAGGCGCCTATGACTCCAGCGCCTTCACTCGCGAAGTTACGCCTTCAAATCACTTCGACGTGGTTGGCTCGGCCGTGAGTTAGCGGGCGGCCCAATATTGTTCACCCTTTTTCCCCAGATTTTATAAATAAAACAAAGACAAGAAATAGAAACGATTTATTTAAAATAGGTAGATATCATTAAAAATTCTGGAAAAATTAGGGTAAATACTAGAGCTTGTGTTGGATTTAATAAAAATAGTAACTCACACAAGAATCTAACATGGTTCCTAGATTAAATCCATTAAGCTTATTTTAGGTATTAATTCATATAAAAATAAGAAAAAATAGAATGTTGTGTATTAAAAATAGATTAACAATTAAGTTAAACATAAGAAAATCATGGATGCCGATAAATGACTTTTTGGACCTAGGTGAATATAGTATAACCTATAATATGTTTCCTAATTACATGTTAACTCAATATTGGTATAATTAGGAAACATGAATAACTAGCTACATGTATCATGTTAACATATTCTAACTATTTAAAGTACTTTAAAAGACGATAAAACCATATTTTGTCCTATTGGGTTAATTAGGTAGAAATTTCATTACACATATATATACATGTATCATGTGCATCATCTCACAAGCACTTCGCGGCCATTCCGCTTATGATTCATTATTTAGAAGGATCATGGAACTTTCTCGATATATATATATATATATATATGGATTCATGTAGATAGTTAAACATAGGAATCGTAAATGAGCGAATACAAGCGACCTCGATTGCATTTCATGCATCATTCTCTTCTTCGCGCATCGTGTTTATGATGAATTGTTGATTCTCCGTTTAGGCGTAGAGGATCCGGAAACATCGCTCGAGGACTCCGCACAAGACCCGGACTTCAATTCCCAAGGCGAAGTTAATATCTACCCTCAAAGGAGTTTGCTTTTACTAGGAGAATCTCGATTTTTCCTAGTGCGAAGTTAATACCTATCCTTAATAATGTTGCTTTTACTAGGAGAGTATCGCTTTCCTAGTGCGAGTTAACATCAATATTATCATATTGAATCCCAGATTTCTAAAGTATTTATTTTACAATATTAAACCGCATGCCTTTTTAAGTACTTATGCCTACTTGTTGAATCATGATATATCATGCCACTTACTTACTTGCTATCAATTTACCATGATGATGTTGCCTTGAATTAATCATCCGTCATTTGGTTTACTATTGATCGCTTTGATGATCACCCTTGGTAGCTTTGGTTAAATTTAAATAAACTGGTTTAGACTCCTAAGTCTTGGTTAAAATCTTGCTTAGACATTGCTCAGGTCCAACTATTAATTTTAGGCTTAAAATTGCCTCGGAGCAGTGAACCGACATTCACCGGACATGATCACACAATGAATATGGTTAATTGGAAATTGGGCTGGCATGCCGGTGTGTGTATGGTTGTGATGTCTTGCATCGCAGACGGGTGCGCATTGGGTAGAAATGGAGTAGCTGGGCTACGTGAATTGAGGAGCTAATCGCCCACATCGTAGTGCATGGAAGAGGAGCGCGCGCGAGATCCGCGTAATGCCGCGGCGCTGCCCCAAAGGAGGGTTACGCCACATCGTGTGATTCACACGGAGGGTGCGAGTTAGCCAAGAAGGAAGTGCATAAGGGTGAGGCCCTTAGTGGATCGGTGGGCTGAATCAAGGATTCCCTGACGGGTGCATCGAGGATGCACAGCAGACGCCATCGACTATCACTGCGGAGATAGTTCCTAACACCACAACGCATGGCCATCGCGCGGTAGTGCAAGTTTTGGGGATTCAGGGTAGTTACGACCTGGGCGCGTTCTGCTCGCCGCCATGCTTGAGGTGAAGATAGTTTCATGTCGTCATCAGGATGATCTAGGTCCATTCTTCTGAGAGCCGTGAGTCTAGCGTGGGTGGCAGACCCGGCTAGGGCGAGACCGGTACTTTTTGGGGAATGTGATCCATGAACGAGTCGCCACACTCGGAAGATGATGGCGGGAGTGGGAAGAGAACGTTTGGCGAGTGCTTGAAGCGCCATGGGATTGGTTGTGCATTGAAAAGAAAATATAATAAATAATCAATTTGACAGGAATTTGGTTAAACCGCTAAGTCATAGGCTTTCATTTCCAAAAGCGGCTTTCATGCAAATAAATAAACCCAAATTTTCCTTTGAAACCTCTATCACTAAATGCATTGGGTTGGGTGTTAGCTCGCCGGTGTTTGGATGACACCGACCTCGCATAAATATCTATCTTTAGACATGGAGGAGCCCGTCGAGGAAGATGCCTCGATTGTCATGAGGAAGGAGATCCTCGATGCAGTGACCGGAGTAGTTGCTTAAGATAGGGTTTAGTCGCTCCACGATCGTGTGTGGTTACACAACGCCGGTGTGATTTTGTTGTTCTTTTGAACTTGCAAGTTGCCTTTTGGGAGATTTCCGCTACTCGATGAACTTTGGTGCGTAACTAAGGCTTAAATGCCGTTTGCTACTAATGCGATCGGATGATCGCTGTTATGTAATATTTGGACACCGATGTATGAAATGATTCCAGCTGTGTAACTCTTGCACTAGCCTACTGATCCAGGGCCTAGTGCAGGTCCGACCGTTCTCGCTAGGTAAGCCGAGAAGGGGCGCGACAGCGACGCTGCCATGGCCGAAGCCCTGATCGACGCCGCCCCAGGCCTCGCCGGAGTGACAGACCTGATCATCAGGGCGCAGGCCCACGCTTGCCGCCATATCCTGTAATTGGCTTGCGAGCCATTATAAATATTAATAAAATTGTTCATTTTGCCTCCAGTCTCTTCTCTGTTTTTTTTTATCATAGCACAAGCTAATCGACTTTTCACGATTCGAATCACGCGTTTTGCCCAAGCGAGTTAGGTCCCTTTTACTAAGCACTCTGCCCAGCGCATCAAGTTCCTTAGCATTAGGAGTTGGCGCGGAGCTCTATCTCCAATAATGCAATCGAGAAGTATGAGTGTTGCCAGGAAACAAGAGTTTCGTTACTCGGAACGACTAACACTTAGGCTCATCATAGACTTGAAAAGAAAAAAGCTCGATTAGGGTCAGATAAATGTAGTGGTGGAGACTACCCCTAATCAGGTATGACCCCCAACTTACAAACCAGTCGGAATCCGACCAATGAATAAGTCAAACTCAATAAAAGAGAGAGGGTACACGGCTGCGCACCTAATTAGGTGTAGCCCCCGACTTACTGGCTAGTCAGGATCCGACTAGGGAGCAAGTCAAGTTAATTTTAATAAAAGATTAGGTGTGCGATTGCTCACCTAATTAGGTGTAGTCTCCGACTTGCTACTTGTTTGTAGACTTACTACTTAATTGACGTACAAATAAGTAGCAAGTCAGAAACTGAATTGCATAAGCGTAAAAGACAATGTGAGCGAAAACTTATCATTATTTGATTGTAAACATGGGTCAGGTATAGAACTGACGCAATTGAGAGTGCCGTCTTCACGCTTCAGTTGGCGAGCCCCCGGGCGTACCGCCGAGTCATGTGAAGACGTCCTGATTTACTTAGAGAGAAATTGACGAGCGCCTCCTCCTATTTCGGGTCGAGCCATGTTCCGACCTGAGCCGTTTTGGCTGAACAGGACGGGTCGGGCAACGTGTGCTTGACATCTTCGTCATGCTTGATGCCTGATTTAGATGGTTTCTTGTTCGGTAGGTCGCCCTCGTCGTGAAGAGTGGTGGCCGCCTACCGGATCTTGTCCAACTCGGCCGCTGCATCGATTGACTGGGCGAAATCGCAGTTCTCCCTATCGAGGAGATGGGAAAACTTGACATCTCCACGGATCGTGATTACGCCCCGTGGTCCTAGAATCTTCATAACCAGATAGGCGTAGTGTGGGATGGCCATGAATTTGGCTAAACCCGGCCTTCCCAAGATTGCGTGATACGTAGTCTCGAAATTGGCCACCTCAAAGCTGAGGTTCTCCTTCCGGTAGTTATCGCGAGTGCCAAAAGTTACCGAGAGAGTGATTTTCTCGATCGGCATTGACGACGTTCCTGGGATTATGCCATGAAACGGCGCGTCTGTCTTCTGGAGCGTCGTCCTTGGGATCTGCATCTCGCCAAGGGTCTTGACGAAAAGGATGTTTAATCCGCTCCAGCTGTAGACCAGGACTTTGCGCAGTCGGACGCCCTGTACCACAGGGTCCAGGATGAGTGGATACCTTCCCGGACAAGGGACGTGATCCGGGTGATCTGAGCGATCGAATTTAATCGAAACTTCAGACCACCGGAGATACTCGGGGGTCACCGGAAAAGCTACATTGATTTTCCGATCTGTAAGCTTTTGCTTACGCTTGGACTCATAAGCATCCGATCCCCCGAATATGTAGTTGAGCTCTCGCTCGGTTTCTTGGTAAGCGTCACCCTGAGGAGGGTCACGCTTGTCATCTTGCTTGGCGTCTTTCGGAGCGTCGTTGTTGTGCTCCTCAACGAACTTCTTCAAGATGTTGCAGTTTTTGGCCGCATGCTTTCCATTTGGATGGAAAGGACACGGCGCCTCCATGACTTTGTTGTAGTCGGTGGGCCGAGGCCGCCTCTGCCGACCCTGATCCACGAGGCTACCATCTCTTCACCCTTGCGCTTCTTGGCCTTCTTGGAGGACGACTCCGGTCTGTCCTTCTTGCATTCATGTTTGCTTGGGTGATCCTCTTGAAACTCAGCAAGAGCATCCGAGGCGGTAGCATATCGATCCGCCAAGGCGAACATCTCCTTGACGGTAGTCGAGGGCTTCCGAGACTTCTTCTGGATTAGATCGGGGTCGCGAACTCCTTTCTTGAAGGCTGCGACGACGACCGCTTCTAAGATCTCCCGGATTGTGTTCTTCTTTTTAGTGAAACGCCGAATGAAATCCCTTAATGACTCATCTTTTTTCTGATGAATCTGATAAAGGTCCCATTGTGTTTCAGGCTTCTCGTACGTACCCTGGAAGTTGACAACAAATTGGTTGCAGAGCTCTCCCCAGGAATCGACCGAATTCTCTAGAAGGCCCGCGAGCCAGTTCTGAGCAGGAGGGGTTAATATGACAGGCAAATAGTTTGCCATCACGTCTTATCCTCCACCCGCGGCCTTGATTGCTAAAGAGTAGATCTGCAACCAAGCCTCGGGGTCTTATTCCCCATCAAATTTAACAATCCCCTTGGGGTTGAACCCCTCGGGCCAGTTTACCTGACGGAGTCGGGGTGTGAATGCCTTGATCTTGTCAATCAATCCTTCCCCGGGGGGAGGGGATTGGCGGGGGAGATTCCGACACAGTGGAGTACGGCGCCGATCCTCGTCTCGCTCCCTCCGCCAGGCTTCGATGTCTAGGCGAAGGTCGCGACTTGCACTTCGGTGGGCATCTTGTCCACGATTTCGTGTGCGCCGACTGCGCCGAGTGCTACTCGTGGCAGTCTGGCTTCTGGCCGAGTCGGCCTATTGATCCCGAGTGCCTTGGACAGCCGCTGCCGTCACTATGGTTTTGATTTGTTCCATGATCGGCGTTGCGGGATTGTTCTCTCCGAGTAAAGGACCAACATTGTCCAAGAGGGTCTTACATGCGAGGATGTTCTGCTGTGGCATACGGAAGACTGAGTGATCTCCCATACGGACTTGAAACAGTTCCTCCTGGACTTCCCGTGCACGACCACGCAATTGGTCGCGCAAGTCTTCTCCACCTCCGTGGTTTTGTTCAGCTCCAGCCTCCCCCACAGGGTGCCGAGTCGATCTGAAGGCCTGCCCGTCCAGCATGTAGACACCGCGAAAGTCGGGGAACCCATTGACGCTCTCTTTCGACTCGGATTCCGAGAAGGAGAGGCTCAACCGATCCCGATTTGTTGGCTCGTCGATGGGAGTGATTATAACTCCCACTTCTCGTGTTGGATCTCTGGCCAGAGGAGAATCCGACTGAGATTCAGCAGAATGAATCCGCTGGAATCTCGCAGCCGAATTGACCAATCCGAATGGTATGTCCACTCGAAAAGTTGACCTGGTTAGAGTTGTCCCTGAGTCCTGACTCGAAAAACTCGTCCTAGTGTGCGCATGCCGTGTCCCGCTCCTTAGCCCAGATTGGAAAAGCTGGCATGTTATCCGATGGAAAAACAGCGGCCGAGTTTTCTAACCCGAACGGGGCGGATCACGATTGAGGGATTGTGATTCCCGACTAGATCTGAGAACGATCCAGGCCAAGAATCAGATCGCCACTCGATTCTTCGTCAGCATAAGGAGCTGGTAAAGAAAGAAGTGGTAGATCCCAACCGAAACCGAAGGGGAGCCCAGCGGTAGGCCAGTTGGAATCGTCATCATCAGATTGGATCTCTTCCGGATCGGAATCCAGGGGAGAGATCCCGAAGTGGTGAGGCTTGGTCGGAGTCGCGTACCACCTCCCCCGGTAATGCGTGGACCGAATGAAGTTCGGCTCACACAACCGAAGTTCCCCAAAGTCACCAGCGATGAAGCCGAGATCTCCGAAGATGATGCCTTGGCCGGGGGTGTAGGTGAAGACGAATCCGCCAATTGAAGCCATCGGAGTCGATGTAGTTGATCGTGACGCTAGCCCCTACCTGGCGCGCCAACTGTCGACGATTTGTGTTGGCAATGTATTTTATGGGGCAATGCGAAAGATCACAACTACGATGGTAGCACAGGGAGCCAAATTTATACAGGTTCGGACCCTCGGGGCGAGGTAATACCCTACTCCTGTGCTCGTGGATTGTATTATGGTGGTTCTCAAGGATGCTGATGATGATTGGATGTGAGATATCTCGAACTAGGGGCCCCGGACCCCCTTTATATAGTGCAAGGGGCCAGGTTATAGATAGAATCCCTAATCCGTATATGGAAGATACAGATATAACCGATTCGGCTACGCCTATATCTATGTATTCAAGTAGGAGACGAGTTCGTTTCCTTGTAGAACATGTCGGGCCGCGCCAGCCTCTAAGCCCGCCTTCTAGAAGGTCCAACTCAATCGGGCCAAAGAGGTGGTGCATCCAGTAGCATATCTCTGGATACCCAGGGCCCATGTTATCCATAGACGTTCTCTCCCATAAGCTGGCGGGGCATTCCTGGCTGGAGCAGTTCCTCTTGCACGCCCTGCCGGGGGTTGGCCGCGAGGTGGGGCGATGTCAAATCGCGGTTGCTGGGTGTTCCTGGTTGGGCACTCATTGGCAAAGTGACCGAGTAAATGGCATCTGAAGCATGTCTTCGCTGCCTTGTCTTCAGCTGATGGTCCGAGTCGAGTGGTACCGGATGGTGAAGGTGCAGGTCTCTTTGGAGGAGGTAGGGCAGGTCGACTACCACCGGCCTGGTAGGTACGTCTTGAGATAGCCTTGGGTCTTGCGATGGCGGTGGCCTTGATCGGTAGGTGGGCGGTAGGGTCCAGTAATTTGGATCCTGTCGGCGGCTCGTGCCTCCATCTTGCGCTTGTGGCTAGCTTCTTCCCCTTTAAGCTTCTTTTCCAGAATGAGAGCCTTGTTTACCAATTGATGGAAATTGGTGTGATCAAGAAGGATGAGCTTAGAACGATAGGTGGGAGCCATTCCTTCCAGAAACTTGTCAATCTTTTCTTCGTCGTCTGCTATGTCATGCTGAGCATATCGAGCGAGCAGATTGAACTTGGTCAAATACTCGTTGACCGTCAAATTTCCTTGTCGCAGATTGCGAAACTCCTGTCTCTTCATCCTGAGCACTCCTCGGGGATGTGATTTTTTCGAAATGCTTTTTCAAATTCATCTCATGGTATGTTCCGAGTTGCAGCCTGTAGATTTGGAACTTCTTGTTGCTCTTCAACTGCATTCTCATCTCCTCCCTCAGCATTATTGGCAGCATCTTGGCCTGGTTCTTCATTATTATCAGCCTCCGCTACTTCCTCTTCCTCATCTTCCACCTCATCAGGGCGGTTGGCAAGATAATTTACCCACCACACTTCGGCGGGTCCTTCAAGTAGTTGGGTGGCAAACAACACCCTGTCTTCATCTGGGCAGCAGATAAGGTTCAACTTACGGACAACAGTCCTCAGCCAATCTTCTGCATCAGTGGGCTCAGTGGCATAGGTAAAGGTTGGAGGCTTAGTCCTCATAAAATCAGCCAACTTAGATCCCTGGTGATGTTGCGCGGCCTGATGTGCAGCTTGTTGGCTCTCTAGTATAGCTCCAAGCATCTGGGCCTGATACGCCATAACTTGTGCTGTGGTAGGATTTCCACCAGGTGGCGGGGGTAAGTTGCCACGGCCTCGACCACGGCCCTGATTGTTAGCGGCGCCGGCGCCTAGGCCTCTTGCGGCCGCACGCCCACGAGCCATCTGCATAATCTCTACTAATTCAAATACAATGTCTATATGCATGCTTGATGTTCACAAGTGAAGGAAAAGCAAATCCATACATAGTTCGAAGTAGATTAATCTAGTGCAAGTAGTTCATGCCGATCATCTACTACAGCATGGCAAAAGTTACAGTACATCGACTAGGCTGTGTGTAGACTACTCCTGAGCTACATCTACATCTACAACTTCTAGCTTCTACAAATGAGCTAGACAACAAAAGTAGTACTTCCTGCTACCACTACACCCTAACTCTAAATCAGGTACTCGTTATATCCTATTCCCTCCGTAATGGTGATCATTGCTGATATAGCTGCATCATTGATGGCGTCTTCGAGTTGCTCATGGAGCTCCTTGGCATGCCTAGTGATAATAGGGTTTTCTCTTGCGATGTGATAGACGTGGGCTTGGACTTTCCACTTTGGATATGGGTAACTTGGCTTTAACGCGCCGATGTACTTCACATACCCTCGTGGATCCAAGATCTCCCTAAGTTTAGCTGAAAAGTAACCGACCGGTCCTGCGGGCACCTTCTTCCATAAGTAGGTGGTTGGCTCCAAGATGTAGACCGTTTCCCATTTAGCAGCCTCCATCTACAAAATAGTTTTACAAATTATAGAGTTAGTGCTTTTTAAGCAAAAACATCCAGAAGAATAGAATATAGCACCTTTTAAATGAGGTGAAGTTTGAGAATAAGGAAATCTCCTTTTACTAGGTTAAAATAATTTCGACTAACGCCCAAGGTCTAGGGCTCCTACAGTCGTATGCTCTGATACCAACGCTGTGGGGTCTGTCCTTTTGCCCACCACTTGATCTGCACTAGTCCCTGGATCAGTACACTAGTGCACACCATTCACATAGCCGGATCATTACATACAAGCGGAAGACTTAAATTACATAAAATACCTGTATTAAGCCCGAAGGCTATTAAGTGTTTACAACACGGCCCATTGGCCCAAATATTCCAGATGTCCAAAAGATCAGAGTGCAGAGATCCAAAAGATGCAAAAGGGTCTCGTGCCGGCTATGCCTAAGCACTCGACTGAAGAGACGCCCTATGCCTCGCCCTGATCGTCAGCAAAATCCTGTCCTTCATCTTCATGGCAGGCGTACTGATCCTTTTCATATTCTCCATCTAAAAGAGAATATGAATGCGAGGTCAGTGTCATCCAAACACTAGCGAGCTAGCTTCCAACCTAATGCATTTAGTGATAGGGTTCCAAAGGAAAGGTTGGGGCTCATTTAGTTGCAGAAAGCAAGTTTTATAAATCAAAGCCTATGACATAGCATATTTTAACCAAAGTTCTACTAATCAATGTTTTTCATTTTTATTTCACGACAGTTTCCATGCACACTGCCAAACGTTTCCCATAACCTGACAGTTTCCATGAACACTGCCAAACATTTCCAAACACCCGCCATCATCTTCTGGATGTGGCGCACCCGTCGTGGATCTTACGCCAGCGAAGTGCCCGTTCTTCCCTAACCGAGTTGCCACGCCCGCACTAGAGTCACGGCTCCCTGTCACGTAAGTCCTAGATCATCCATCAGGATGACGACCTACTCCTGTCTTCACCTCGGACTAGGGGTTGACCCTGACGCTGTCCAGCAAGCCAGTGGGCCCCAAGTCCGCACTACCGCGTGATGGCCACGCATTGTGCAGGAACCCCAGTGGGCAGCATAAAGCTACGCGAAAACAACTCGCGCTCACTTTGCACAGCCGAGCTTGCTGCCGGCAGACTGGAACTCACGTTGTGCGAGAACCCCTTAGGCGACATAAAGCTACGCGAAAACAACTCGCGCTCCGACTGGCATAGCCGAGCTTGGCTGCCCAGCACCATCTCCGTGATCCAGCCTTCCTTCAGACCATGTAGCCCAGCTACATCACAACCTTAACCACAACCAGAACACATCGGTGTTCCCAACCACACACACTGGCATGCCAGGCCCAATATCCAATGAACCAAGTTTGCAATATTCATCATATCCGGTGAATGTCGGTTCACCGTTCTGAGGCAACTAAGCCTAAAATTAATCATTGGACCTGAGCAATGTCTAAGCAAGATTTTAACCAAGACTTAAGAGTCTAAAACTATTTTATTCAACCTAACCAGGCTAACAAGGGTGATCTTCAAGGTAATCAATTAGTAAGTCAAATGATAGATGATTTTATCAAGGCAATATCATCATGGGAAATTAATAACAAGAAGTAAAGCATGGCATGATACATCATGATTATACAAGTAGGCATAAATACTTGAAAGTGCATACAATTTGTAATTGTAAATAAAATACTTTAAGAAAACTGGGATTCAATACGATCCTTTTGAATGTTAACTCGTACTAGGGAAAGTATAGGCTCTCCTTAATAAAAGTAACACCTAAAGGAAGGTTGTTGACTTGCATTAGGGAAAATCGAGATTCTCCCTAGTAAAAGCAAACACCCTTTAGGGTGGAAATTAACTCGTCTTGGTCCTGTGGGTAGTAGGGGTCTTCTGCCAGTTCTTCGAAGTGTCCTTCGGCTTCCTCGGTGTCTATTAATCGGAACGAATTTGAAGAGAAATAAATAAAAAATCGATATGCAAATAGAAGCATGATGCATGAAATTCCTTTACTGAGTCTAGCGATTTGTCGAAGAGCGATAAATTTCTATCCTAAATATCGAGGAAGTTCCATGATTCTACTATTGTATAGTAATTTACAGAAGATATTTGTAGAGCGGGTATTATGAAGATGATATGCGATAATGCAAAATGCTACGCTTAATAGTCGACCCATAGATTTAGACGTATTAAGTAAAAATAGATTTTTGTTTGAAGTATTTCCTTCATCTACTCTTCTTATCATTGATTTCCTATTATAATAAGAGTTTTAAATGTGTGGAAGACATAATTATAGGTTATATTTATTTGTATATGTGTATATATATATAACTAACCATGAACTTGTATAATTTTGAGATCCAAAATACAAACCCTTACTGGCATTTAATGCTGTGAATTAACATCTTTGATCAGGTGTAGTAATTTTGATTAACCAATTTACCAAATAATCTAATAAACAGTGGTTATTGATTAGGCCAATAATAAATGACATGTGATCATAAGTTATTTCATAAAGTTTATATTTTTCCTAGGTCCAGAGAGTTATTTCATGGCACACATGAATTTCTTAGATTTTATTAAGTGTTAATTTATTTTTTGATTAGCAGAAACTTATTTCTGCTATTTATCCTATATAGGTTAACACCCTAAGGATAAACCAATAAAATAAATCCTAGGATAATCTTCTATTACTGTTCATGATTATGTTTTTATTAAATCCAGCATAGATTCTAGTATTTACCATAAATTTTCTAGCAATTTTGGAGAAGTCTAGCTATTATTAATAAATCGTTTCTATATTCTGCATTTGTTTTATTTGCGAAATCCGGGAAAAATTGGTGAACAGTGATGGGCCGGCCCGCTAACTCGCGGCCAGCCAACCCACGTTGAAGACGTACTTCTGAACGGCGCTTCTCGCGCACGAAGGCGCCAGCAGGTGAGGCGTATCCACTCAACCAGACGTGTGGGCCACTGGACCCACATGTCCGCGTCTCCATCCCAGCTCGCGCGTGATTCAAATTTCATCCGATTATACGCACGAATCGTGGCGTGGATCCAACGGTCCGGACATCATCGTCCACCTCCAACCGGAGTAATGAGGTGACGTCATGAAACCGGCGAACCTTTGGTGACGTGGCGGCGGAGCTACAGTGCTCTAGGGTGGGAGTTCTAGGGCGCTATGGATTCCTTACGAGAACTTCTAAGACGTGTCTCGAGCTGCTCGCTGACGACAGCCTGGATCGACGGCGAGCCTAGCGGCGGCAGAGATCATTCTCGGAAGCAACATTCTAAGGCTGCTTACTACCCTAAGAGTTAAACGGAACCGAGTTTAAGCATGAGGGAGGCTTGGGGATACTCACCGTGCTTATGGTTGGACCGGAAGAGGCGTGGAGCGAGCTGGCGACGTTGGGGCCGAACGGGGCGAAAACAGGGCTCATGACGCCAGGGGGCTTCGGAGGTCCTCACGTCCAATTAACCTGGGCGAAAGTTAAGCGGGGGTGAGGTGGTGCTCGTCGCGAAAGCAATCGGCAAGGGACTCACCGAGAAGGGAGAAATCGAAAAGGGGAGGAATCGGGTGGCCGGCGGCAGCTAGAGCAATCCAGCGAGCTCGGGGCTTCACGGACCGATTCCTTTGGGCAGGAGGACCATGAAGGTACGGTGATGCTAGTACGAGCAAGAGTGGGGAATGGGGAGCTCCGGATTAAGCTGTCCACGTGAGTGAAAGAAGGGAAGGTCGGGACCGGAGAGGCTCGGCCGGAATTTAAGCTCGGCCGGGGCATGATTTTTGTCCAGCGGTCAAGAGGGGTGTTGAGGCGGTCACTAGAGGTCATCGTCGCGGATTGGCGGGCAGGGGTGGTGACTGGTGCACGCGCGACGAGTGAGCAAGCCGGGGCGGCGGGGTTGCTTGAACCGGGCGGCATAGCCAATGCAGGCGCGGCGGGGGTCAGAAACATCGCCAGCGTGTTCGGGGCGCTCATTGGGCATGGCGGGCGGTGCCTCACATGGCCTGGCCATGGCAACCGACAAGTCGGCTTGGTCGGCACGGCTGGACAGAGAGCGACGGCAATGGCGATGGCAGACGTCGCGTCCGTCTTGTGGTAAGGTCACTCGGCTCGAAACAACGCACAAGACGCCAAAGGTAGGATCCTTGGCCGGGATTCTGGACCGAAGAGGGGGTTGCGCCGGTGAGGTGGTGGCCGGGGCAACAGCAGCCTAGCTGCTCGGTAAAATGCCCACAAGGGCAGAGAGAGAAAGATACTGCACTGTGGGTCCCACAAGGGGTCAACATAGGTCAACACTAGATTCAAACTATTAATTAGGGTCTAAACTAATTTCAGGGATTTTTGAGAGATTTTTAGGGTGATATTCATGTATATTTTTATTTGTACACTTGCTTATGTTCTTAAGTCTCTTATATAAACATACATATATACTATATATATATGGAGTTTTACCATTTAATTGGGTGTATATATATATGTCTATATATATATATATACAAGTAAGCCTAGGGAGTTCTAAGGAATTATTTTCTTATACTTAAATCTTTTAGCTTAACCTATTCTTTTAATATACTTTGATATTTCAAGATAGGAGCAATATCTTGGGTATTACTCATCTATATCAAGTGACTTTAGACAGTCATTAGCCTAAAAGATTTTATAGGTCCATACGTGAATTTTAAAAGGATTACTTTTACAAAAGTTTTTCTGCAACAAACCGTCCTTACGAGAGTGATTTTAAAAATATAAACATACTGAATTTTGGGTCATTACAAGTTGGCCAAGGAGGCGGTGGCGTCTTTGCGGCAACTGAGCCAGCAAGGCAACATGCTCGAGCCAATGGGGAGTGAGGGGGAGAGAGAGAGAAGCAAGGGAGAGAGAGAGCAGTGAGAGAACAGAGAGAGAAGAGAGCGCCGGGAGTGAGGGATGAATGAAGAGAGTGAGCTAGAAGGTGACCAGTGGGCCCACATGGTCAAGACTAAGTCAAGGTCTGGTCAAAGGTGGCGGGGACCACTAGCTATTTTCTGATATAATTAGGAATTGTATTTGTGGTTAAGTTAAAGCTCTAGGACAAGTTTGATTTGTATTCAAATTCAAATTTAGATTTCGGCTGAGGTTTCATATCAAGGGTGAATTGTGTTTTCGTGATTAGAATTCTTTTAGGTTAAACTATGGCCGGGTTCAATTAAATCGTATTAATTACTAAATTTTCTATGCAGAAGGTTAATCATATACTATGATTAGATTGGAATTTACGCAAGTACTAATACTAGAGTTTTACTTCTAAATATAATTCAAGTTCTTATGTCTTATATTTTGAATTTACTGACGTGTTTTGGATTAGCACCAATTTTTGGGGCAATTTCTGGTGTTATTAAGAGAATTGGTTTGAGATGATTTGGTTTGGTAAATTGTTAACCATAAAAACTTAATTTGCTCAATTAGGTTTTTAAATAAGTGTGTTTTATTATGGGCGCAAATTCTAAATTAGGTTGTATAATAGAATATGTTCCTCACATAGAAGATTTCTTTAAATGTTTTAAAATAAGGTACAAATGTAGTTCAAAACCAAACGGATTTCAAAGATATTTTTCCCAAATGCATGCACTTCCCATAATTTTCAAAATGTCATAAATTTGGGATGTTACACACACCATTCACATAGCTAGATCATTTCATACAAGCGGAAGACTTATATTCCATGAAATACTTTTATTAAGCCAAAGGGCTATTAAGTGTTACAACGCGGCACATTGGCTTAAATAGTCAGAATATCCAAAAGTTCAGAGTACGGGAAAAATCAAAAGATCCAAAAGGTCTCCTGCCGACTATGCCTAAACAGTCGATTGAAGAGATGCCCTATGCCTCGCCTTGATCGTCAGCAAAGTCTTGTTCCTCGTCTTCATGGCAGGCATATTGATCTGGCTCATACTCTCCATCTAAAAGGGGTATATGATGCGAGGTCAGTGTCATCCAAACACTGGCGAGCTAACACCCAACCAAATGCAAATGTTAGTGATAGGGGTTCCAAAGGAAAGGTTGGGGGTTTATTTATTTATAGAAAGCAAGTTTTGTAAACCAAAACCTATGACTTAGCAATTTTTAACCCAAAGTTCTATTAATCAATGTTTTCATTTTAGCTGTCCATTCCAATCCACAATCCACAGTCCTTATCCATCCAAAACCTTCGCCAAACACCCGCCATCATCTTCCGGGTATGGTGCACCCATTGTGGATCTTACGCTAAGTGCCCATTTTTCCCTAGCCGGGTTGCCACGCCCGCACTAGAGTCACTGCTCCTCTGTGCCGTAAGACCTAGATCATCTCGTGGATGACGACATGATCCTGTCTTCCACTCGAACTAAGGTTACCCAGCTGCATTCCGACAGACACTGGGGCCTCACGTTCGCACTACCGTGTGATGGCAATGTGTTGTGGTGCTAGGAACCAAACCTCGCAGGCATTTGGTCAGCAACTTCCCTCTACGTGCCTCGCTGCACGCTCGCCGGGTCCACTCTAGGAGTCACCTCGTATCCGGCCAGTCCACACTTATCCATAACCACTTCCTTCTCCCGCTATCGTTCCTCCGTGTGCCCTGCACACGATGTGGAGGAACCACCCCTGGTGGCAGCGATTGGCAACTACGCGTGTTTCTCCGCGCTCCTCTCAACACCACATTTGTGAACGTATAGCCCTTTTCACACTCAGTAGCCAAGCTACTCCATCTTAACCACAAGCCGGACCACGTTCGCTTTCCCAATCACAACCAAACACCCACACTGGCATGCCAGGCCCAATTTCTAGTTTCCATGTTTGTTAGGTAATGATGTCCGATGAATGTTGGTTCACCGTTCCGAGGCCATTTAAGCCTAAAATTTATTAATTGGACCTGAGCAACGTCTAAGCAAATTTTAACCAAGACTTAAGAGTCTAAAATTATTTTGTTCAACCTAACCAGGCTATCAAAGGTGATCATCATGGCAATCATTATTAAAGTCAAATGGCAGATGA
The DNA here is from genome assembly GCA_036346145.1 of Olyra latifolia. Lineage (NCBI taxonomy): Eukaryota > Viridiplantae > Streptophyta > Magnoliopsida > Poales > Poaceae > Olyra > Olyra latifolia. Next base: position 37,171,262 of record CM070529.1, on the reverse strand, counting down.
TTATATCAAGGCAATATCGTCAAGGTAGAACAATAACAAATGATAATATGGCATGATATATCATGATTAAGCAAGCAGGTATAAATACTTAAAGAGCATGCAACTTGATACTGTAAATAAAATACTTTAAGAAACTGGGATTCAATATGATCTATTTGAATGTTAACCCGAACTAGGGAAAGTTTAGACTCTCCCTAGTAAAAGTAAACATCCATTAGGGAAGATGTTAACTCGCCTTGGTCTTGTGAGGTCATATAATTTTAATAAATTCGCTAGGGGTTAACAATGTTTCTGGAAAATTTTTTTAAGTCAATTAGTGTTAAAATAATTCAGGTTTCATTACTGTTATATTAGTACAAGAGGAAAAGTGGTAAATTTGGCCAAATAATTACTGTTAAAGGTCCTAAGTCATATTTATGTCCCTCAGGAATTTTCTCAAGAATTTAAGGGCTTCCTAGATAATTAAAACAATTGGTAAAGCACTATATAAATTACTAAAAGAGGGTTTTGATTTATTCAGAGGCCTTAAGTAAGGTTATTATGAAAGGAAATAATTTTATTGATTTCACCAAGTTATAAAGTATTTAACATAATTTTTCCAGAAATTTTGAAGTGGTATAACTATTTATGGAAATTTTATTTGCATTTATATAGATCTCTAAATTGAATAAAACTGATTTAGCAGTTGAACAGTAATGGGCCGGCCCATCTATGGCTCAGCCCGAGAGCTGATTAGGATAAGGCGTATTTTCCGGGGACGCCATTCAACGGCGCAAGCGTCACTGTAGGAGACGTAAATTTGAAACGACGTTTTCCAACAATGAACGTTCAACAAACCGAAGGCATATTTCCTAATTTACGCTAACATGAGGAGAGTGTGCGCTGCGCGCGAGGCGCTACCACTAATACTGATGAGTGGACCACATGCCCCACCAGTCAGTGACCCCATAGCTTTAATCAAGCGAGATTTAAATTAATAAACCCCGAGGGCGGCCGGACGTGGCTGCGCAACAAGCGGCGGCGGCTCAGACCAAGCATGGTCTAAGAGCTAAGGTGTGATATATGGGCAATAATGGGTGCAGGAGTCTCTAGGGACTACAAGAAGACTCACAGCAGCTTTGACGAGCGCTGAGAAGCTCCGGTGAGGACGGTCGACGAGTAGGTCGAGGAAGACCGAAAAAGGGCAATCGGCGCGGGGAAACTCCGGTGAAGATCTTGCATAGACAAGTTGGGGAAAAGGTGAGTAATAACACAGGGAAGCTCTCTGCGTGAGTGATTGGTGAGATACTCACTGACGACGAAGAGATTAAAAAGGGGGTGATTCGGTGAAAACGGAGCCGGCAGCGAGGGATTTGACGATTCCGGCGGTTCGAGGGGCCTTAGCTCGATCCAACTGGGGACTGTGAAGCTAAGGGGGCGGAGCAGCTCTGGCCCAAAGCTCTCAGCGTGACTCAGCGACAACGGGGAATTTGAGCGTTGGAGCTCTGCGGTGGTCGCGAGGGTGAGGAGAGAAAGGAAAATGGAGCTCGGGCCAGGACTTTTTATAGCCGGTATGGCTTAGGAATGGTCCAGAGGGCTTCACCCGTGGTTTCACGAAACCATGGGCGCAGCGCGGCCCGTGGCGTGCGCCGATGCGCGTAATCCGACCGGACGACGGTGGCAGCGGCGCGGGGTGGCTGAGGCTCAGTGTTATGATGGCGGAGACAGAGGTGCGACGATGTGATGGTGTGGCAGGGGCACCCATTGGTGGCACGGGGCGGTGGACGCGACGGGATGACATCGTGCGGAGAGAAGAGCCGGTCGTCGGCGACGAAGATCCAGCGAGCAGCTGCCGCTGGATTTCGACGGGACAGGGAGGCTTCGGGTTGGGCAGAGAGGCGGTGGTGTGCAAGGGGCGTGGAAGCCATTAACAAGGGCAGCACATGGTCGGCTGCGGCAGCGGCGGCGTGCCCCGGAGCGCGCGGAAGAAAGAGAGTGAGAGATGAGCAGGAGGGTGAGCCGAGGGGACGAGCCGGAAGAAGTGAGCCGGGGAGGGCGCAACCGGCTCGGTTAGGAGGGAAGAGGGCTGGGTCGAGGGCCTAGCTGGGCTAGCCAGACCGAGTTAGGCCCAAAATAGGTTGGGCTTGGCCTTAAGGACCCATTTTTGTCCTTAGATTTTATTGGGGAAGTTAGATTTTAGTTGAATTTTGAGAGGGGTACCAAATGGGTTAATATGAGAGTGGCTTTATTTAAAATTAGGGTTCACTCTATCAATATGCTAAAAATTTCAAATTTGCTAATTCTAGTGAACTCATTTAAATGACCCAAGGATTTGTTAAGTTAAAATTTAAATTTATCCCTCAGAAGCATGTAGCCCTATATGTGTTAATACATGAGTGTGTGTGTATGTAAATATATATATACATATATATTTTATTTATAGATGAAGGGATCCAATTTAATAAGATTTTCTAGATTATGACCAAAAATAGGGCAAAATACGGACCTAAATTACATAGTTTTTACTGCCATAACAAAGTTCCATTTTTGGGGTGTTACAATTGGATTATGCGGAGTGATGAATATAATGATAAAAAAACAAGCCGTTAGAGCTACTACCGATTATCTGATACAACACTTATAATCTATTATGAATGGGCACTCTGGGTTATCCGAGGGCAGTGGATAATCCGTATGTTCACAATATAAGATGGGGAATAACGATATGCTGAGGAACTATTGCAAGACAAAATTGATCTAGACTATTAGTTCGATATAGCACGGGTAATCCGATGTGGACAGGATATAGAAAAGGAACTCCTGTGGATTATTGATTCGCTTTATAATCCAAGGTCAATCGGACAATCTGTTGTGAACTTCATTTGAGAGAGGTGTAGTTTTTAGGAGGGCTTAAGTCTCGGGGCATAGATTTCTAGATAAAGATTGATAAGAGAATTTAAATCTTTCTTGCATCAAGTGGTGCCCGGTAGATGAGCTAACAAGCTATAAAGATACGAGCCCTCCTAATAGTATGGCTAGTCTATACTAGCAACCTGGTCTTCCAATCAAAAACATCCTTAGCCCTAAGCTAGAAATACATTTGCCTTGTATACACTTGCGGCATGACAACGCTCATCAACCACCTCAAGTCCGAGTCTTTGTCTTTATGCATCAACACATGATGCATCTCCACTTAAGGATCACATTTATGTGTGCAATATAAGCAAAGATCCATAATGCACTCAGTAAATAATGTGTGCACATGAATATATCAATTGGAGAAATATGCAGATATTTAATTTTTACTAAGCTTGGAGTTCAACATGTATTGTATGAGAGGGATGAAATAATAAATAGATATTAGAGATTAAATTGCATACATTCGCTTGAATTATTCATCCATTCTAATTAGGGGTGGAAACGAGCCGAGCCCGAGCGAGCTTGGTCCAGCTCGTTTAGGCTCAGTCGTGGCAACGAGCCAGCTCGGCTCAGCTCGCTCGGAAGCACGAGATCGCAGGGGAGCTCGGCTCGGGCTCAGCCGAAGCTCGAGCTAGCTCGTAAGCCTGAACACAGCTGCACACCAGGTTTCAATAGGCCAGCACCCAGCAGGATAGTTACAAGATTTTACACGACTTAACTACACAGTATATTGCATCCTTAACGCCTCACAGTCAAATAGAAGAATAATAAAAAGAAAGTAAAAAATAATTAAACTTTTTTAGGTGATATTTAAGATTTAAGTAAACCTAATTTGAGAGCCGAGGTTGTTATTTTGAGGTACAATATCAACGAGCAACCATTATTGCATAAATATTACAGAACATTTTGAAGGAAATATTGCACACTTATACTTACCAATTGCTTCCTACGAATCTATCAACGAGACTAATGCATTGGGCTTCCATCTCATGTTCTCGCTCCTACAAAGCAAAGCAATTTTTATTTAAAAATTAGATTTTGTAAGATAATAATGAAATCATGAAGAACTTAGTGAAGGTAAATTACGTATTATACATCAAGATTAGATGCTTTTAACCAACTTGAGCTATAAATAAGTGCTTCAACCATTGATGGATGCAGTGAGCTCCGATAATCATCAAGAACTCGTCCATCAATACTGAAAGCCGACTCAGAAGAAACTGTGCTAATGGAAATTGTGAGGATATCTTTTGCCATCTTAGAGAAAATTGGATGCTTTCTGGAATTATTTTTCCACCACTCCAACACACAGAATGTAGGTACTTGTGGCATCTCATTTGGATTCTCTAAGTAGCATAGGAAGTCCAACTTGGATTGTTCTATCCCAGAAGCATCAAGGAGTGCCTCAAACTCACATGACATACTAGCGGAGGCCATTGAAGTAGATGCTATGTGCTGAGATAAACATGCTCTCTGTGATGATTCCATAGAAACCCCTTGTTCATACTCTTTCTCATAGACAAGATACAATTCCTCCCAAGTAGATCGAACAGACGCAACCCTTATGTCAACACTTGAAGGACTACAAATCTTTGCAAAACAATATTGAATGAACTTGAGCTTGTAACGTGGGTCAAGAATAGTAGCAATTGCTAGAAAGACATTGCAATGGTCCCAATATTTGTCAAACTTTTCTATCATTGCTTGACCCATGGCCTTCAATTCTAGATAGTTTGAATTGACTGCCTCATTTAATTTTACCTTAACATCAATGATGAGGGGAAAGAAAAGGTTGGCAGCAGGATATGATGACCCAGAGAATAGAGTGATGGCATTGTCTAAAACCCCAAGCACATCCTTTACTTTCTCATAAATAGCCCCACTCAAATCTTAATGGTTCCCATTTGTAATACACATCTATATCCGCAGAGTGAGTAAAAGCCTCTTTGAATGCAAAGCAACTTTCTAGTCTTTCGAATGTAGAGCCCCACCTCGTTGGTACATAAGGCATAATCCCTCTTTGGTTGGCAATGCTAGGGATTTGTCACATACCCAAATTTCCCATTTTGGCATAAAATTTTTTTCACAAAGTCATAATTATATTCTTGTAATCATTCTCAATTTTTAAGAATTTCTAAATTGAACTTCTATTTATTCTCTAAAAAGAAACTCTATTCCTATTAATTAATCCTATAAAATAAATAAATAAAGAAATTATATTTCATATTTGGATTCTCCTTATTTTTCTGGATTTTTAGAAATTTATTTCATATTTTTAGGAGCTTCCTATAATTCTCTATGAATTTTCAAAACCCCAACCAAAATTTGAAAAATCTTTTTCTTTTTAAATCCAAAACCTTCCTTTTTAGGAAATTCCCGGAGTACGCTTTCCCCTTTCGGAAATGCGCCTCCACTTAAACCAACCCAGCCAAAACCGCTCACTGACCGTTGGGCCCCGCTTGTCAAGTCATACCGGTTCATCCCAATGAATCCAATGGCGCCCATAGAATCTCCAACTTCATCCAACAGCCAGCAAGTCATCCCCTTCCTCTCACCGCGCCACCGCCGTTCAAACCCGCCAAGCACCGCCATCGCCACCGCCAAAAAAAGTTCATCGCCACCGCTCCGCCCAAACCACCTTACAGGTTCGCGCCACGTGATAGCTCACACCGCCGCGAACCCATCCCGCCACCTCATTGCCCCTATCTTCCCCTAATCACCTGCCTATTCGACGCTGCCACCTTGCACCGCCGATGCCGCCATGAGGTTAGCCATCCGTGGCCGCTACTGCAAACGACGGCTATAAAACCTCACCTTCGGCTTCGCTACACCCCAAACCCCCTTCCTCTAACCCTCTACTCCCCTCTACCACCCGGCATTACCGCCACCGCCATCTTCTTCCCTAGCTCCGGCCAACTCCTCCCTCACTGCTCCGGTCCCTCTCTGGCCTCAACACCTATAGATAAAACACTCCACTCCTCACCGCGAACCCCACCCAATCATCACCCAACTCCAAACCTCACGGGAGAACCTCCGCCGCCGCTACCCCATCACGCCGCCGCCACAACCTCATTGCCCCGCCAACTCCGGCCATCCCAAGCCCAACTGTGACCTTCCCAAGTACTGCTATACCTTTAATTGCATGAATCCACCACCAATTGCCCACCGCCGGCCTTCCTTGCCGTCACCGATGAAGCCTCCACCGTTCCCCTCATTTTTTCCTCTCCTCCTCCCACTGCGCAATGGGCCCTCCCTATCAGCCGCCCCAGCCCCACCCGCACGTGCCTCCTCTCTCTCTGCGTGAGTCCCGCATGTTAGCCACGCTGCAGCCGATCGGGCCGAGCCTAGCATCTGGCCCAATAAGGATTTAAAGCCCTTTCTAATTTCAATTTCTACCTGTACTGTTTAAATTTTGTTTAAAATATCTAATCACTTTTATAAATCCTGCAAAAATCCTTAAAAATCTAAAATAAGATGAAGAATTTTATAAAAATATAAAATACCATATTTTTCTAAATAAAAGAACCCTAATTAAGGTATTAACTATTGTCCAATTTTCAAAGTTCTTTAAATTGAAGGACTTAGATGCAAAATTAGCAAAAACTTCCTATACAAAAATTACTCAAAATAATGTCTTACATCTAGAAATGGTGCCCTTGCATTTTTTTAAAACTTACAAAAATTCAAATTTGAATTTAAAATCCTTTCTTTAATTAAATTAGAATTTTTCTTTAAATATGAAATTGATATAAGATCTTACTAGTAAATTCTACATATTCCACTCAACTCATATAAATATTTCCATATAGCATTATAATGCCAAAATCAATTCTTCTAATTATTATTATAAGGTCAAATAGAAATACCAATATTTCAAAACTGGTATTAAAATATGAACTTTATCCTGTTATATATCATTTTACCATAAATAAGTTATAAAAATCTCTCCATAATTATTATTTATAATTACCAATTATAAATCACATACACTAACCCTAGCTTCATGCTGCCCAAAGAAAATACCTATTTTTACATTAACCCTCCTACCCTTTTCTTTTCGAAAATATTTTTAAATTTCTAGAAAATCGTACAACCCATCACCCTTTTTATCCTAGACTTTTTTTTAATGTATTTCATCGTTTATTTAAAACTTTTCTTATTAGAATATTTATTGGAATTTTCTCTCTTTTTCTATTTTTGCAACGTATAAACAACGACCTACACGCCCCTGAAGTTTTAATCAAAAATGTCTGGGAGATATATTAAGTGTGATCTGATCTCCAAATAAGGTAGGTTTTCTTCCCTTGAAGCATATTGAATTCCCAATTTCAATTATTATCTATTTATTGCATTTACTTTCTAGTTATTTATTTGTGAATCATCTTTTATTTAAATTATGGTATTTAACATTTTATGTAGAATAGATATTCCAAATCCACAACCAAAAGCCCACCTAAAAATGAATAGACTTGAGTATACCTTAGTATAGGAAAATCTAGATATGTAATTATTTCAACAGGTAGGATAGAATTCATTTGTCTTTTGGATAGACAATGAACAGAAGACGAAAAAATTGAAAAGTATAGGCATGAATTACAAGAGTGGTAATTGCATGGGTAAGGTATTGCCTTACTGTTTTCACAATACTTTTGGAATGCTAGCCAAGTAGTAACCGGTAATGATCGTGCGGAGGCCAGGCATTGCCAGGTATCTAGGATATTGGGCCAAGTGATTCACATGTTACCAGCTGTGTCTGTGCAGAGGCTAATATCGCCAGGGTTTTCTCCAATGTTTACGCTTATGCAGAACATTGCAAAACTTGGATTAATGAGAATAGAAATGACACATTAATCATCCATCCATATAAGAAGCTGTTATATGGGTAAAGCTAGATAGGTTCTGCAGAGCTGATAACAAAAACATTAATGGACCTTACTTTAGCTATATGAAGTTGTGTCAACTTGGTGATACCTATTTCTATTCAAATAAATCCATGAACTTTAAAAAGATAATGGTTATCAGATGAGTTAAGGATGGAGAAAGGAGATAATGGTTTATAGACTCATTTAAATGTTTTAGAAAACAATTTTAAATATTGATGCTATGTCTTAAAATGTTGCATTATATATTCCAGATAAATATAGCCTTTACCTTTCTTTGATTTCCATTGCATGTAGTTAATATTTCATTTTTATGGAAACCTGCAAGTACCAATAGTACTTACCCACATTATGTGGGCAAATTGTTTATTTCTTTGAACAGGATCCACTTATAATCAGAAATGGACATTTATGAAGAAGACTGGAATTCGAATAGGATCGATTTCTAAGGATTACCTTATGCTCTGGCTTTGCCTATGGTATATGGGCATATATTTTCTTTTTATTACCAGGTTATATCTCCACTTTCGCTGTAAAATATTTTGTATCATGTAATAAAAATAAGCTGGTTGTACTATTCTGAATGCAACTGAAATCCTGGACAGTTGGCATTCAGGACATTTTCTGATAAATTTTTACCGGGATTTGGTCCATGACAGGATTTCACTACTTCAGTGAATTTATACAAACGAGATGGTGATTCTTAATATACATCACCGTTTCTTGGACTTTACCAATTAATTCCTCCAATGGTTTCAAGCCATCACCAACTAGCAAGTTAAGTATGTGGGCACAACAACCGACATGGAAAAATCTACCCTCCAAGTATAGTGTGCCCCTAGTCATCAATTTAGAGAACAATTGTCTTGCTGCCACATCATAACAACTAGCATTATCGAAAGTGATCGTAGCAACTTTGTCCTCTATTTTCCAAGATGCTAGACGCACTGATATTGCTTGAGAAATGACAATTCCGGTGTGAGGTGCCTCTAACTCAACAAAATTAATGACATAGCTTTGCATGAACCAATTAACATCAATGTAGTGGGTAACTAATGACATATAGCACAATGTCTGATTGGAAGTCCACAAGTCACATGTCAAACTAATCTTGCCAACATTTTTAAAACTCTTCATTAATTTATCCTTCTCTATGTTGTAAATATTCATGCACTCCTTTCTGATTGTCTTTCTACCAATTTTTTCATAAGATGGATTCATAGATTTCATCAAGACATTAAACAAAAAGTGCTCAACCATCCTAAATGGATATTCGTGCACAATAATCATTTTCCCAATGTCGGGACCCCCCTGGCGGAGGTGAGGTCCCACCTGTGCTTTACCTGTGCTAGTCCCTGGATCAGTAGATAGCACACACAGACAACAGAATTTGGATCACAACCAAGTCGATTAATTTACATAAAATTTACATCAGAGTGCGCCTCGTGGCGTCGTTACATAAGTTCGGCTCGAAGGCCATACAAAAGTGGAAGTCTTCTTATCTACAACTGAAACTCCAAAGAGGAAAACCAAAATAATCCCCACAGGCAAAGCTGGAGGAACGCAGCCCTAGGCGTCGGTATACTCCTCATCCTGGACTCATGCCAAGATATAGGCTTGGGGTCTCCGCTTCGGGTCGATTGGTAACCTAGACCTGCTGGCGTCGGAATCATGAGCCCATGACAAAGCGAGGGTGAGTATTGGTAAAAATACTCGCAAGTCAATTGACACGTGCATATGCATGGTCTAGACAAGGGATACGTAGGGCTCAGTTGCGGAAAGCAAATTTTGAAATAGTTTGCCTAATGTTTTTAAAGCATTTTGGGAAAGAAGTGTAGTAGTCAAACTGTTTGATAAAACATTTAAATCATCCGGCCCCAACCGGTTCATGCCCAAAGGCTGGCTCACGATACAAATCGTGGTTTTAATCCAAAACATTTTCCTTACGGCTAATCCACCGAAGGACCAACAACTCTCGACGGCTAACCACCGTATGCATAATACCACACGTCGGCTAGACCACCGAAGTCATCTCCTCACGGCTAACCACCATAGGCTCCCAAAACCAAAACACGGCACCTGCCGGTTTTCTTCTTTAAAACACTGAGAAAGAGAGGAGGGAAAACTACCATTGTGATCAACCCACAGTCGTCCGCCCTTGACCGTGGGCACGGCTTTCTAGAAAGTTTAACGCTCTGCAGAGGTCGCACGCTTTTCCCACGAGACATGACTCCCTCCCGTCGGAGGTCATCACGACAAAGCCTTTAACAGTCTAGCTCTTGACTGGTATCCCCTCTAAGGTTTCCACCGCAACGCTGGTATCTCCAGTTGGCAGAAAGCCCCTCTTGAGCCTGGTAGGTTGGCGAACGCGTCGCGCCTACTCCACCACACGGGATGTCCAAACCAAGAGTTTGAAAGGTACTCAGCCAGGGTTTGCCCATACAAGCACTCATGGTCGCACTGTTGTACTTAGTTTTGACAACCACAAGGTATCGGTCCTTAAGGACTGGGGTGGTTCCCACACTGGACCCGATTCTCGTGCTAACTGCACCAGCCAATCAATCCGTCCACCCCAATCAAGTTTTGCAAACTTTTCTAGAAACCCCCAGGTGACATATCCGCCACCTGGCACTAACATTTTTCCCACAGTAGCACTCTACTACTGCTAATCAAACAAGCACTTTGCAAACAGGGAGGTACTTTGAATTAAAACGGGTATTAAATCAGGGTGGGGTGTTCATTGTGTAGTAACTATTGACTAGTAGCATGAGTGAGCAAAGTTAATTAAGCTAATCAAAGGTTGGCAGGTAATCATGGATTAATTATCCTAAGGTTAACAAGGGTCAGGATTAATAGCATAATTAAAGTGTGTTAGGTTATTAACTAATTCCCTACCTACATGATAGTGATTAATCAACATAGCCATGCATATTTAACAAACTTCTAACAAATCATTTGTAAAACTGGGCATTGATATGATCAAAGGAAAATTAAGGAAAATGTCAACATTGACTTGCCTTGGTTGTAGCTGTATTCCTGCCCGCCTTGATCTTCGCTTTCGGGCACGGATCCGATCGAGTCTAACGATAGCAAATAACACACATTTAAAAACAGCAAATAAAATAAAATTAGGCATGCAAAAATAAATGGGATGCATGAAGATGATAAAACCATGTTTTTCTATAAATTTTAAGATTTTTAGAAATTGATTTAATTTGAAAATGGCATTCTTCATTAAAGATGTTTAGATAAATTAGTTTTTATGGATTTAGAAATTTAGAAATTAAATTAAACATTTAGATAAATAATTCAATACTGTCCTTATCTCGATTAATATGTCCCAAAAGTTTAAATTTCACTTTAACTAGATATAAATAATTAGTAAAGTATTAAATGTATCATTTTATATTTTAAAAACAATATTATGGAAATTATATTAATATTCATGAAATAATATAAATGATATTTTTAAATTAATCTTCGCATTTTTATGAGTTTTAGAAATTTATTTCACCAATTTTGGATTTATATTTTTAAAGATATAAAATTTATAAGTTTATTGCTTTTAAAAATTAATTGGGACGCGTGGAGGCCCATCGTGCGCGCTGCCACGTGACTCGGCCCACGTGGCGCGATGGCGTGGGGCCCTGCGAGCTCACAAGACGCTGCCCACGGCAGAAGTCTGGCGCCTGCGACGCGCGGCGGAAGACGCGGCGCGGTCAGCCAGCATTGGTCTGGTGTGGCTTTGCTTCTTGTGGCGCTGCCCAATGATCGACGGGAGCGAGCGCATGCCCAGCCGGCGTGGGAGGGGGACGGCGACAAGGGGACAAGCGCCGGTGGCTCGAGCTGGCTGACAGGCGGGGCCCGCCTATCGGCGACCCAAGACAAGGGAGCGGCGGAGCGGCTCGGACGTGGAGAACTCCGGCGACGGCGATGGCACTCCGGCGAGGGAAAGAGGGGGAAAAGGAAGAGGGAAGGAAGTGGGAGCTCGGGGTGGGGTCGGCGTGGAAACACCCCACATGTAGGTCGGCAGGAGAGGCGGCGGAGGCGGCAGAAGCTGGCGATCCCGCCGCCGGCCAGTGAGAGGGACGGGTGGCGGGTCGGCGAGTTGCACGGGTAAGGAAGCTGGGGAGGCGACGGCGGGAGCGTGACCGGCCGAGGCGGCGGGCGGCGTGGCGGGATGAGGCGGCGAGGGAACACGCCGCCGGCCTATTCCGGCGGCGGCGAGGTGGCGCCGACGATGGGGAAGGACACGGGGGGTCCTAGGGAGGGAGAAGGGAGCCGGGAAGGGGATGATTACTGGTGAAGCGGCTCGGCAATGCGAGGCGGTGTCGGCCAGCGGCGGCGCCTGGTGGACTTCGGCGACGGCGACGGCGACGGGCGGCGAAAATGGAGCACGGGGAGTGAAGGTAGGAAGGTGGTGAAGGGGATCGGCCAGAGAGGGCTCTGCTAGGGAGATATTGAGGGGGAAGTGAGAGATGTGTGGGAGGAGAAACCGAGAGAGTGGCAGTGAGGGGAGGGTAAAAGGGGAAATGCCAAATAGGGTAGGGCCAAATTGGGAAAGTCCCAATTGGGAAGGAGAGGATGACAGGTGAGGCCCACCTGCCATAGGGAGGAAAAGAAAAGAGAGAGAGAGGGTAAAAATGGATTAGAGATAAAATAGTTATAGTAATAATTCTTCTAATTAACTATTTAGGTTTATAATTTAACTTTTCATTTGGGTTTAGTTCTTAACTTGGGGTTTCCAAAATCAAAATTTAAATCCACCAATTCTTATAAGATTATCCTATAAGGTTTTTGATAATTAAACATTTGGAATTTTGCAAAAGCTAACCTTTAATTAGTTTCTAGAAAACTATATATGGTAACATGCGCATTTTCAGAAATTATTTTTGATTTGAAAATTTTCCTTTTGCCATGCTCATGCATATGCGATGATAATGCAAATTTTTAAATTTTTGAAAAAGGGGATCTTACACCCAATGATCTCATGAATTTTAGTATGATCATAAAGGCCAGTAGCAATATAGAGATTGGTCTCGTCACCTTTAGTGCTTGCTGACAAGCTCAACATTGCTTGTTTCTTTGCCTTCATTAATTGAACATTATAGGTGTTGCAAGCCTTCATATGCCTTCTCAATGTAGTTGTGGCTCCCTCGAGAGTGTATGCAGAGAGTGCATGACATGCTTGACATTTAGCCTTCACTTCAGTCTCTCCTTTCTTCTTCTTAGATGCCATGGTCACCATCACAGAAAGAGTCCAAACATCAGATTTCTTCCATTTCTTTGTGCCATCTACCACCGATGACTCTTTATCATCGCCACTAGGGGAGTCCACCTCTTCTACTGAATTTGTGTCCTTGGTATCACTTGAATCAGTAGGCAAAGGCATTGTTTTTTCTGAAAAATAAACAACATATGGGCATTATATGTCAAAAATTCTATTGGTCGAAAATGTCAACCAGATGATCCACCGAAAATAAAACTAGATGAGTTACATGAGTAGTGTGGTGTGCATCAGAAACTCACCAGCGGCGACTAATGGTTAGGAAGAAGAGGATGGCTGTGGAGATGACGCTTGATGCTGACGCCTAGTCGTTGTCTTCTTAAATCTTTGTGGGGGACGCCCACCAACACCTCCACCAGCGGCGATGACGCGTAAAGTCCTTGCAGCTGTAGTGGCAATGCCAGGTACCGTGCCCGTGCTTGATGGTGCCCGCGCGGCCGACGTCCCGGTGCCAACAGCAGTGGCATGGAAAATTGATGACGATGGCACGGCCATAGATGGGCAAAGCGAGGAGCTCAATGTCACTGCTGCAGAGGACCGGAGGGTGGCCGCACCCACGGGGCTCGATGTAGCAGCCGAATCAGCCGTCTTCTCCTTTATCGGAGGAAGAGGAAGGGGATTTAGGGTTAAGGGATCGGGAGGAGGAGGAGGGGGAAGGGGAGGCCTTTGATGGCCCTGATTGGTGCTGCCGTCATCCCCCTCCATAAGCTAGGGTTCCAGACTTTTAGCACTGTGCGGGTATGCCCAATGGGTCTAGGGTTCTGGACGACTGCAACGGCGATCGGCGAGTCAGCGAAGCGAGGGCGAGGCGCGATGCCGATGAGGGTCCATGGGTGGATGGACAAGAGGCGGGCAGGAGCCATGTGGGCAGGTGCGGCCGAGACGGCGGGCAGGCGACGGTGTGAGCGGGACCTAGGGTTGGGGCCTTGGGGGCTTGGGGAGGGGACCGGGGTTGGGACTCGGGTCCAGAGTGGGACTGAGTCGGGACTGAGTCGGGACTCGAGAGAGGGGGCGCAGGACGGGATCAAGTTAGAGTCTGAGAGGCTGAGACTGCGGGCTACGGCGGCCGGCTGGTCGGGACTCGGGAGGGTCGAGCCACGAATGAGCTGCGAGCGAGATCGGGCCAGCTCGTTCGGGCTAGGTCCAGGCTGCGAGCCAGGAAAGAGGTTCGGCTCGGGCTCATTTAGCCACGAGCCGAGCACGAGCCAAGCCTGGAAATGAGCTGAGCCTAAGCTGCTCGCGAGTTCGAGCTAAAGTTCCACCCCTAATTCTAATTAAAGACTAAAAATACTTTCAACAATAAACTTGTTAGTCTCATATTGGGGCTTATCATTAATCACCAAAATCAATCACTAATGAGTCTTAACCTTACAGCAGTAGTGCCCGCGGGAAATCGTCAGTTCGGTTGTCCGGTAACCGCGGGAGGGTAGGGGTCACTACGAAGCCAACATGGGCTAGTGATGGAACCTTATGCCTTGGACAACGGCAAATTGACGGTGAACACAGCGAAGGAGAAAAAACCCCCCAGTGACTCCGGTGATGGACTCTGACAGGCTCCTCCGGTGCTTCCTGGAACTAAAGGGCCGGTTAGTTCAGTGGCACACATGGTAGGGAAGGAACGGTGGCAGTGCCATGAAAAAGAAAGGAGAGATGAGGAAGTAAGACAAGTTGGAAAAGGGAGCTGGCTGGTGGGCCTCCTTGGTCAGTGGCTCAAAGGCTAGGGAGGTGGAGATGACAAGTGGCTTGGTCTTGCTAGGCCGATTCAGAGGGCACACATGTGCAGGAAAGAAATAGGCTATGAGCCAAGGAGGAAGGAAAGGAAATTAGAGATTCCCACAAAGAAAAGAGAAATAAAAAAAGGAATAAGAAGAATAGGAAAGGGGGAATTTTGGGAAATAAAGGATTTATTTCCAAGATTTGATATTTGAAAATATTTGATTTGATTTGATGTGTGTAAACTATAATTTTTAAAGTTTAGAAAGGTATATGGATTTTAGATGTCCTGGGCATAGATTGAGGAATGCTAAACATGTTCTAGGTTAATCAAGAGATTATGAGTAGCAATAAATGAGCAAATTTAGTCATTCACCACTAGCTTCTCCGACTACATCACCCGAGTTGTCAACGTAAGAGGAGGAGAGGCATCAGGATGAGGAGTGGTCTTTAGGGGAGGAGAGGATTGCACGATGTATGCCATTGGAAGGGTGACATCAAGATCAAGATGTATGACGGAGTGGAGTTGGCACTTCAGGGTGTCAAGCATGTACCTGGGCTAAGGAAGAATCTGATTTCACTAGAGACCTTACGTGAGTAAGAACTTTGTTAGACCATGTGACTTGTGACTAGGTAAGGAAGAACTTTTCCCGGGCATGCGGGCATCTACCTAGGCGACGGAGCATCCAATGTCTTCTAACTTCTCCAACCGCATCGCTCGAGCTATGGCCGTAGAGGGAAGAGAAGAGGCAGTAAGGTGGAGATTGGATTGCAAGCAGAGAGGGAGTGATGATCATTGGTTGTGTGCTCCATCGTGCAATGACAATCATCGAATCTTACAAGCCCCTGGATTTTTTTTGTCTAGGGAGCCTACAAGCTACTAGCAGGCGATTAGGCTTGGTCACGAATTAATGAGCTACCCTAACCAAGGCATGTGCTCATCGATGGGCTACCCACGGGTCCTGCTTAGCTGATCGCTACTAGTGGAACGATGCTACTCATAGCCTAGTGGGCGTGGGTAAGATACATGCTCGTTTAGGACTCGGTCAAGGATATTTAACTGCCATACCATGCAAAGAAGGACACCACGCCCACGTAGGCGTATCCGTTGCTAGGAGTTCAACATGTATTGTATGAGAGGGACGAAACAATAAACAGATATTAGAGATTAAGTTGCATACCTTCGCTTGAATTATTCATCCATTCTAATTTAAGACTAAAAATACCTTCAACAATAAACATGTTATTCTCATATTGAGGCTTATCATTAGACACCAAAATCAATCTCTAACGAGTCTTAATCTTATAGCAGCAGTGCCTGTGGAAAAGCACACAACGCGACGAAACACCGTCCATTGGGTCGATCGGTCCCTGTAGGAGGGTGGGTGTCATTACGAAGCCAACATGGGCTGGACATGGAACCTTACCTCGGACAATGGCTAATTGAAGGTGAAGACAACGATGGTTAAAAAACCCACGTTGACTCCGATGACGACCTCTGATAGGCTCCTTCGATGCTTCCTAGAACTAAAAGGGTGGTGAGCTCGGTGGCACACATGGCAAGGAAGCAACAGTGGCAGTGCCACGAAAAAGAAAGGAGAGAAAGGAGAAAGTAGGGAAAGTTGGAAAAATCCTCTCAAAAAGGAAAGTTGGAAAAGGGATGAGGAGGTGGAGATTACCGGTGGCTTGGTCATGCTGGGCCAATGCACAGCGCGCACTTGTGCAGGAAAGAAGTAGACTGCGGGCCAGGGAGGAAGGAAAGGAAATAAGAGAAGCCCACAAAGAAAAGTGAAATAGAGAAAAAGGAATAAAAAGAATAGAAAAGGTCAGAATTTTGGGAAATAAAGGATTCATTTCCAAGATTTGATATTTCAAAATATTTGATTTGATTCGAAGTAAGCTATAATTTTAAAAGTTTAAAAAGGTTTATGGATTTTAGATGTCCTAGGCATAGATTGAGGAAAGCTAAACATGTTCCAGGTTAATAAAGAGATTATGAGTAGCAATAAATGAACAAATTAAGTCATTCACCATTAGCACATATAAAAGAATGATAAGAACTTTCCAAGTCTCTAATATATTGGCTAGAGTCGTCCATGCTAGCTTGTGCGCAAACGACACTTAGGTTAGGGTACTTGGTTGGCCCGTTTTGATTCAAGAACTGATACAAAAATGCTGCTAGAACAACAAAAATGTTTGTTGTGATATTCCTCATTGTAGTGTGCAACAAAAATAATCATCACGTCCAACAAAGAAAAAACTGAATCGGACACATCCAACAATCGAGAAGATGCGATGAAACATTTGTAATAAATACATCAAACAAATAAAATGGCCACAACAACTAAAATCAACGATCGCGACAATGCAAAATCTTTATTGCAACAACAAAAACCAATTGCAACAAAACCACACTGCTGGACGGTCGATGTCGTTGGCTCCACGCTCCACTGTGCAGTGGCAATCATCGAATCCAGGAAGGTCTACTGCATCAAAACAGGAGAGTTGGAGAGAGAGAGAGAGGCTAGGTGAGAAGGAAGAGTATTTGAGCTTGACCAGTTAAAGAAGAACTTTTGCGAGGGCATGCACGTACTTAGCTAGGTGACAAAGCATTTGATAGCTCCGAGCTTCTCTAACTACATCCTTTAGGAACAGGATGAGGAGAGGTTTTTAGGGGAGGAGAGTATTGCATGAGGAGAGGGTTTTCAAGGTGGAGAAGAACATATTCGCTAGGGAGTGCTTCTTTTTGTACATGACTGATGATTTTGGTTTAGTCTACTTGGGCGATAACACGAGCTACCATGCCATTGGAAGGGGTGACATCAAGACCAAGATGCATGACAGAGTGGAGTAGGCACTTCAGGGTGTCAAGCATTTAGGTGGGCTAAGGAGGAATCTGATTTCATTTCGGACCTTATGTGAGTAAGAACTTTGCAAGACCATGTGACTAGATGTGGAAGAACATTTCTTGGGCATGCGGGCATCTTGATAGGCAAAGGACCGATGTCTTCTAACTTCTCCAACCATATCACTTGAGCTTTGGCCATAGAGGGAGGAGGATAGGCAGTAAGAGGAAGAGAGGGTTGCAGGCAGAAAGGGAGTGACGATCATTGGTTGTGAGGTCCACCGTGTAGTGACAATCATCGAATTTTGCAAGCCCCTCGAGTTTCTGTCTAGAGAGACTAGAAGCTACTCGCGAGTGATCGGGCTCGGTCACTGATTAATGTGCTATCCCGACCAAGGCACGTGCTGGAGGACGAGCTACCCACCAGACCCTGCTCAACTGATCACTACTTGTGGAACGGTGCTACTCATAGCCTGGAGGACACGGGTAAGTTACATGCTTGTCGAGGACTCGATCAACGACATTTAACCACCATATCATGCCAAGGACTCGAAGCCGCATAGAAGTATCCGTTGCTCCTATGATCCTGGAGTGGTGTGCGATAACCAAATCATTCAACGCATGCCACATCAAGCAGTAACTGAAACATAGATACCCAGTGGTGGTCAATTAGCATTTGGGGTTATCAATCGCTAGACCGTAATAGGGTAGCTATAAAGATAGCTTTCGGATATGCAATGAAACATTGCGTGGGGTGTAAACGATCAAGATAGAATTTGACCTCCTTGATAGCAGGAGAGATATCTGAAGGGAATGTGCCCTAGAGGCAATCATACGATGATTGTGTAACATCTCTGTTCATATACTTATAATAACATTGCTTATCGGTTCCATGAAGTAATGTCATGACTTTATTCATCAAATACGATTTGGTTGTGAGACACATTGTCATTGTGATATTATTCTAAACGATCCCCGGTCCATATCATTATGAGGAGCGGTAATGATTTGATCAGCACATGTATTGATTGATGGTACTGTTTCATATACCATAGATATGGAGATATCAAATCAATAATGTGAACACATGTTAGAGAACATGGGTGGTTGGAAAGACCTACTCCGAGACGCTGCTGAGATTATTATCTATAAAGTGCCATCAGTGTGTAGTCTCGAGTGGTACATCTATATGGTCCTTAGACCTGAGATCATCATGGAGACCCAGCTTGTAGAGTCGTATGTTTTGGTGTAATCAAACACTACACCGTAACAGGGTAGTCATAAAGATAACTATTAGGTATATCGTGAAGCATGACGTAGGGATATGATTGATTAAGATGGAATTTGCCCCTCCTCGATAATGGGAGAGATATCTCTAGGCCCCTTAGTGTGGATGGATGAGGAAAGCGCACGGCCGTGATGATATGATTAAAGAATTAATCATGATATCTATATCCATCATATTGACGAGTGAATGATCGAGCTATCACAAGGGTGGCACATATCTCATCTTGAGCTTGACTGATATCGTGTGGCAAAATGATCGGTATGTTGAGTGTATCAGGGTTCAGCCGACAAGATCATTCTGTGTATTCGGGGGTCAATATGTAATGTTAGGTGCCGCTATTGATCTGTGGATTGGAAAGGAACTTTCCGGATTCACGATCGACTTGCACATGAACCTAACGGGTCACACACTTAACGGATTGGAACATATCTAGTGGATTTGATCTATTAGAAGAAGGGTTTGCACGCGGATATGATTCGCGTAGGAATTGGAGTCCTAGTGGCCTCGACTTGAGCCCACTAGTACGTCCATAAAAGGGGAGGCCTGGGGCGGCGCGGTAAGTGCGAGAGGAGTTCTCACCAAGCCCTAGCCGTCGCACCCCTCCCGCTCGCCCGAAACCCTAGCCGCATGGTGAGGTGCTAGCACACCCCACACGGCATTGCTACTTGGTACGTATGGATACCGGTAGAGGCGCTGCCATATACGGACGCGCTGTTCTGTTGGATCTACGCCGAGCACTCGGCGACCAGTCCGACCACTCGGCGACTAGTCCGACCACTCGACGACCACTCGGCGACCACTCGGACCAATCGACGAGTAGCCCTGAGCACTTGGTGACCAGTTGGTGAGCAGCCCCGAGCACTTAGCGATTAGTCGGCGAGCATGACGCGTGTTGCTCGGATCTGATCGGGACGTGTACGACTACTTCCACGATGCGTGCGCATCTGCTTCCGCTGCATCGGCGCGTCAAGGGTAACGATCCGTGATCCTCTACTTGCATGTGATCTTGGGTGTATCACGGTAGATATTTTAAAATTGTGCTCGCATAGCCTACCCGTTCCCCAACAATATCTCTACACCCCTCAATGTGGTTGGATTGAAAAGTGCATGGACATGCCAATGTGATTAAAATGTTAATCACGGTTTCAGCATCCACCACAAGATCGAGTGAATGGTTGACCTATCACAAGGGTGGCACGTATCTCACCTTAAGCTTGACTGATATCATACTGCAAAAGGATCGGTATGTGAGTATATCAAGGTTCAACCGATATGATCATTCTGTGCATTCAGAGGGCAATATGTTCTGCTAAGAACCGCTATTGACTTAATAGTAAAAAAGGGTTTTCGACACCATAGGTGCTTGCACATGAACCATGGATCCATTAGTGGGTTTTGCGGATATTAATCCATGTAGGGTTAGAGTCCTAATGGGCCTCTAGCGTAGAAGTTCATTTGCACGCTCTATATAAAGGGAGGCATGGGACGATGTGGCTATGCCAAGACGAGTTCACCACCTCGAACCCTAGCCATCGTGCCCTACCCACCTCCTCAAAACCCTAGCCGCACGCGACAGCGCTAGCACATCGGCACACAGCGTTCTACCCTTGGTCGTGTGGATAGCGTACAGACTGTGATCAGCGATGAGGTGGAGACAGTCGGCGAGATGGACTACATCATCTATGGTAGTACGTGCAACGATGCTATGGTGGTGATCAAAAGGAGGAGGCGTTCAGCTCGGCGTAAGCGACTACCTTCCTATACCTCAACACACGTATCGTTGAAACCAGCTACTCCCACTGTCATTTTCGCTGCGGCTGACCCTTAACGATCCATGATCTCCTACTCACATAATGTCCTGAATGATCGCGGCAGAACATTTTTTATTTGTGCTAGTGTAGCCTACTCGTTTCCCTTCGAACACTTAGGTGCATGCTACTGTAATCCATACCACAACATAGTGAGCTCACTTAGTACAGTTGTTATTCCTCTTGAGGCTGGCCCGAACAAGTATAATTCTTGTGTCTTGTCCCCTGTGATTTGTGTATCTCAACAACATCCCTCTTGATCGAAAGAGGCTGAGTGATCCCTTATTGAAGAAGTAAGCTAGATGGGCATACTTTTTCAGCCGCCGGTAGTGCCTCTGTTGTAACCCGATGAGATGACCATCACATGACAGTGCGCGCAGGTTCTCGGTTGCTAGGCTATGGCCATGACTCGGGTGGCCCGGTGTGCTATGCTATTGAGGAGCACCTATAATTGTGTCCTGCAAATGTAGGTTAAGCTGAACTGCGTTACAGTCCACGTGACGTACTTATCTAACGCAGGGCAAAAAAAAAAAGTTAGCCAGGGCATGCATGTACTTAGCTAGGCGACAAAGCATCCGAAGGCTTCGAGCTTATCAAACTGCATCAGTCGAGTTGTCACTGTAGGAGCAGGAGAGGTTTGCAGGGAGGAGAGGGTTGCACGGAGGAGTGGCAGCAAAGGGTGGGGAGGTCTGTGAGGAGACGAGATGGTTGGAGGAGGATGAGACTATGAGGACACTGGTGAGAATAGAGGTGTGTCATCTAGGGAGGAAGAAGGTGCGCCAGATGGATATGTTAGCGTGCGGTTAGCATCGAGGAAAGAATAGGCAATATGAAACCTTACTCTTTACTCTAGGTCTGAGCATATGTCGGCATCGGGTCTGAGGACAAGTCAAGCTCATCCAGCACTCTTCGTGAGCTGTAAAGTAAATAACTATAGTTCAGGTACAAGGGTTTGGACAAGATGGCTGGTTATTTTTGATCAGTCTACTTGGGTGATGTGGAAAACATGGGCCCTAGGTGTCTGAAGATACACTACAGGACGTACCGCCTCCTTGAGCCGAGTCAATTGGGCCTTCCAGAAGGCAGGCTTGGAGGACGGCGCGGCTGAAGATAATTTATAAGGAAACGAATTCATTTCCTATTCGAGATATATGGATATAGGCGTAGCCGGATCGGTTATATCTACATCTTCCAAACATAGATCAGGGTTTCTATCTGTAACCCGACCCCCTACACTATATAAAGGGGGTCCGGGGCCTTTAGTTCATACATCCAATCACTCATCTTGTAATCATCATCAGAATCCACCACAATACAATCCACGAGCACAGGAGTAGGGTATTACCTCGCCCCGAGGGCCCGAACCCGTATAAATTCGGCTCCCTGTGCTACCATCGTAGTTGTGATCTCTCGCATTGCCCCATAAAATACATTGCCGACGCAAATCGTCGACAGTTGGCGCGCCAGGTAGGGGCTAGCGTCACGATCAACTACATCAACCTCGATGGCTTCCATTGGCGGATTCGTCTTCACCTACGCTCCCGGCCAAGGCTTCATCTTGGGAGATCTCGCCTTCATTGCCGGTGACTTCGGAGAGCTTCGCTTGTGTGAGCCGAACTTTGTTCGGTCCACACATTATCGGGGGAGATGGTACGCGACTCCGGCCGAGCCTCACCACTTTGGGATCTCTTCCCTGGATTCTGATCCGGAGAAGATCTGATCTGATGATGACGATCTCGACTGGCCTACCGCGGGGCTTCCCTTCGGTTTCGGTCGGGATCTACCACTTGTCTCCTTGTCAGCACCTTGTGCTGACAGAGGATCGAGCCGCGATCAGATTCCTAGCCTGGATCGCTCTCAGATCCAGTCAGGGGTCACGATCCCTCTGTCATGGTTCGCCCCATTTGGATTTGGAAACTTCGGCATTGTTTTCCATCGATAACGTGCGCTTTTTCCATCTGGGACAAGGGCGAACACGCGCGCGCACACCGGGACGAGCTTTCTGAGCCAAAACTCAGGGACAACTCCTGCCCGGTTAATTCCTGGAGTGGTTATGCCATTCGGTCTGGTCAATTCGGCTGAAAGATTCCAGCAGATTCGTTCTGCCGAAACTCGGTCGGATCCTCTTTTAACCAGAGATCCAGCACGAGAGGTGGGAGTTATAATCACTCCCATCGACGAGCCGATGAATCGGGATCAGTTGAGCCTTTCCTTCTCGGAATCCGAGTCAGAAGAGAGCGTCAATGGGATCCCCGACTTCTGCGGTGTCTACGTGCTGGATGGCCAAGCCTCTGGGTCGGCCCGGCGCCCCACGGGGGAGGACGGAGCCGAACCAAACCGCGAAGGCGGAGAAGACTTGCGCGACCAACTGCATGGTCGCACACGGGAAGTCCAGGAGGAACTGCTTCAAATCCGTATGGGAGATCACTCGGTCTTCCGTACGCCACAGCCGAACATCCTCGCCTGTAAGACCCTCTTAAACAATGTTGGTCCTTCACTAGGAGGGAACAACCCCGCAACGCCGATCATGGAACAAGTCAAAGCCATGGTGACGGCAGCGGCTGTCTAAGACACTCGGGATCAACCGGCCAACTCGGCCAGGAGCCAGACTGCGACAAGTAGTACTCGCCGCAGTCGGCACACGCGAAGTCACGGGCAAGACGCCCGCCGGAGTGCAAGCCGCGACCTTCGCCTCGACATCGAAGCCCGGCGCAGGGAGTGAGACGAGGATCGGCACCATACTCCACCGCGTCGAAATCTCCCCCAACGATCTCCTTCCCCCGCGGATGGGCTGATTGACGGGATCAAGGCATTCACCCCCCGACTCCGTTAGGTAAATTGGCCCGAAGGATTCAACCCTAAAGGCATTGTGAAATTTGACGGAGAACGGGACCCCGAGGCTTGGCTGCAGATTTATTCTCTGGCGATCAAGGCCGCGGGTGGAGGATACGACGTGATGGCAAATTATTTGCCTGTCATGTTAACCCCTCCGGCTCAGAACTGGCTCGCAGGCCTTCCAGAGAATTCGATCGATTCCTGGGGAGAACTTTGCGACCAGTTTGTTGCCAATTTCCAGGGCACTTACGAGAAGCCCGGAACCCAGTGGGACCTTTATCAGATTCATCAGAAAAAAGATGAGTCGTTAAGGGATTTCATTCGGCGTTTCACCAAGAAGAAGAACACAATCCGGGAGATCTCAGAGGCGGTCGTCGTCGCAGCCTTCCAGAAAGGAGTTCACGACCCCGACCTAATCAAGAAGATGTCCCGAAAGCCTCCGACCACTGTCAAGGAGATGTTCGCCTTGGCGGATCAATATGCTACCGCCTCGGATGCTCTAGCCGAGCGTCAAGAGGATCACCAAGCAGGCATGAAGGCAAAAAGGACAAGCCCGAGTCATCCTCCAAGAAAGACAAGAAGCGCAAGGATGAAGAGATGGTAGCGGCCGCGGAGCAGGGTCGCCTAAGGCCACCTCGACCCGCCGACTATAACAATGTCATGGAGGCGCCGTGTCCTTTCCATCCAAACGGGAAGCATGCGGCTAAGAATTGCAACATCTTAAAGAAGTTCGCTGAGGATCACAACAGCGACACTCCGAGAGATGCCAAGCAAGATGACAAGCGCGACCCTCCCGAGGGCGACGCTTACCAATAAACTGAGCGAGAGCTCAACTACATATTCGGGGGATTGGATGCATATGAGTCCAAGCGTAAGCAAAAGCTTACCAATCGGGAAATCAATGCAGCTATCCCGGTGACCCCTGGGTATCTCCGATGGTCTGAAATTCCGATCGTATTTGATCGCTCAGATCACCCAGATCATGTCCCGTGCCTAGGAAGATATCCACTCATCCTAGATCCTGTGGTGCGGGGCGTCCGACTGCGCAAGGTCCTGGTTGATGGCGGGAGTGGATTAAATATCCTTTTCGTTAAAACTCTGGGCGAGATGCAGATCCCAAAGACGGCGCTCCAACAAACGGAAGCGCCGTTTCATGGTATAATTCCGGGAACCTCGTCGGTGCCAATCGGGAAAATCACCCTCCCTGTCACCTTTGGGACTCCGGATAATTACTGGACGGAAAACCTCGGTTTTGAGGTGGCCGATTTTGAGACCGCATACCTACCTGGCTAAATTCATGGCCGTCCCACACTATACCTACCTGGTTATGAAGATGCCAGGTCCGCGGGGCGTAATCACGGTCCGAGGAGGCGTCAAGTTCTCCCGTCTCCTTGATAGGGAAACCTGTGACTTCGCTCAATCCATAAAGGTGGCGGCTGAGTCGAACAAGATCCGACTGGCGGCCACCACCCTTCGCGACAAGGGCGATCTACCAAACAAGAAGCCGACCAAGTCGGGCATCAAGCTTGGCGAAGACGATGAGTGAAGAGGTGCCCGGCGTTCTTCCCTAGGTAGATCAGGACGTCTTCTCGTCGCTCGGCGGAGCGCCCGGGGGCTCGCCGAAATAAAGGAACATCAAGCAATCGCGTCGGGGCTATACCTGACGGCTATTGTAATCCGTGTTTACAATTAAATAAAGATAAGTTTTCGCTCACATTGCCTCAACGCTTATGCAATTCAGTTTCTGACTTGCTACTTATTTGTATGTCAATTAAGTAGTAAGTCGGGGGCTACACCTAATTAGGTGCGCAATCGCGCACCTAACCTTTCATCTAACACGACTTACTACCTTGAAGCTAGTAAGTCGGGGGCTACACCTAATTAGGTGCAGTCTGCGCCTAATCAATACCTAATCGATTTTCTCTCTTTTAAGTCTATGACGAAGCCTAATATAAATCATTCCAAGTAACAAAGGAACGTAGCTTATTCGGGCCAGAGACATGACTTAAGCAGAGAGAAGATGGTTAGCATAGGCCATGTCAAAAAAAAAATGGAAAGTCATATACATGGATAATTTATGAGTTCCTACATTTTCACAGGAAATCTAACTCTAAGTTGTCCAAAAAGCATTCGGCGGTCGGCTTTACTTCCTCGAGCAGCGACATCGCCGCCTCTTCCGAGCAGGCGAAGCCATCCTTGGCAGCGTCAAGATCGATTCGAGGATAGTGCGACTTGACGATCCCCAGCACTTGACTGGAACTCGTCAGGCCGACTTCCCTGAGCCGCGCCTTCAATTGCTTGGGGGCTTCGGTCCACCTCTGGATCAGCTCAGCCCGAGAGCTCGGTTCATCTTCACCAGCATAGAGTTGGCGTCGAGTGGGTTCCACCGCCGCCAAGAGCTCATCATATCGCACTTGCACAATTTTGGCGTTCTCCTGAAGAACGTCATATTGCGCTAGCGTCTTCCTCCTATGCTCTATCAAAGAGTAGGGAATACACGATTACATAACCAAGTAGACACTGGGGGTTCAGAGTCAGTCGGGTTCGGGGGCTTACCCTCCAACTCGGCGATGGCTTTTGCCTCTGACTTCTCCAGTGCCAGCTTCTCCGCCTGAAGCCTGGTGACCGTGGCGTCATGTGCTGCACATGGTGTGGTGCATAACATCATCCAGTCACACGCAAGACAAACAAATTCTGAATCAGGTCAGGCTACTTACACCGGAGGGAACCCGCAAGGTCGAACTTTTCGTCCTGCAGTTCCTTAATCCGGGCCTGCAGCTCTCGGCGCTCCTTGGCTGCCTCGGTCCGGACCCCGATGACCTCCCCTTCCATGGATTTAATCCATTCTATTTGGGGGAGGAAGTAATTAAGGAACTTGGTTTTTCTCTCGGAGTAACTACCAAGTTCCTGCAAGGAAGAAAGATGGTCACCATCCTAACTCAAGCAAGAGAAGATTTATCCTACAAATCAAAAGACTTACCCGAACCATTCGGCCGCACTCGGCAGCATACTCGGAGAGGACCTTCCTCATCTCTTCCACGGCCTCATCGTCGACAAGGGCCTAGTTCCCGGCCTCATCCCTCCAGCCCGCCAAAAACTTCGGCTCGGCCTCCTTGGGGGAGGTGGGGGCTGGCGGAGGATCTCCTCAACCATTGGCTCAGCCCCCACGCTGCCCCCAGCGGACGGGCTTGGGTCAGAGGCCGCAGCTGTAGTACCTCTCCTGGTTCCCGACGCGGTTTTCGCCGGCCTTGCTGGTGGGGGCGCCGCATCGACTGGTGGAGGAGGAGCTCCATGACTCGGCCTAGCAGGCTCTGATGCTGGCTCGGTCGGGCGACTTAACGGAACCTCTACCAATGGTTTCCTGGAATAGGGAATATTTTGGTCAGAGAAGATGCAAAGAAAAACTATCAGGAGGTGGCGGAGTTGTGCTTGCCGGTTGGTGGTCTTGATCTTGATGCCGGCCCCCTTTCGAGAGGAAGCTCCGCTCGAAGAGGCGTCGGGTGGGCCTCTCGGCCTAGCCTGAGGGGTTGAGTTCTTTTCCCCCTTTGGCGTCGCGCTACCGCCCGCCCTCGGAGGGTGAGTCCCCTGACTACACCCGAAAGTCGGGGCTGGCTGGCTTGCTCCCTCTCTGGGAGCTTCACCCACCTTTGGCCCCGAGCCTCGCGGGCCGCGTCCTCCCGACGGCGGGACTTTCTCCTCCATTAAGGGGGCTGGACCCTTGCCTTTCTTGACAGCCGGGGTATCTTCAGGTTCCCCCCTGGACGTTTCTCGCCCTTGTTGGCAGGAGCATCAGGGGTGGGGGCCGTGGATACAAAAGACCGGCGGCTCTGCATAGGAGCAAGGCATCCCCAAATAATGAGCTTCAGTAACAGGATTGCCCGGTGTTCAACACAAGCAGAAGAGTATACTCAAGCCTTACCTCAGGAGGTGGATAGCTGAGGAAGAAGCTCCTGGGGCTCCCTGAATTTGAAAAGATAGTTCCGGGAGCGAAGAACTCGGAGAGTCGATCGATGGCGTCGGAATTGGAGATTGGGACATCCGTTTCTCTAGTAGAGTCGGATGGCCCGGTATACTCGAACCCGAGCCTGATCCTTTCCTTGAGTGGCTGCACACGGCGTTTCGTGAAGGAAACAGCAATAGCGATGCCGGTCAGCCCCTCTTCTTTGAGATGTCGGATCAGGCCGAGTAACTCGGTCACCTGATCCATTTCAGAGGAAAGAGGGGGAGAGTTCCAAGAGGAGGAAGCTTGGGGCTTTCTCCCATCAAAACAAGGAAGACTGGGGGGAGGATTGGAACAATAGAACCAATCCTGATGCCACCCCTTCAGAGAAGTCCGAAGCGGCAAGGCGAAATACTCCTTCTTGAGGCCGCTCCGGAGTTAGAACCCAGCCCCGCCAACGGCCTTAGGGGCATTGTCGGTAGGGTAGGCCTTCAGGAAGAAGAGGTGGCGGAAAAGGGTGAAATGGGGAGCGATCCCCAGAAAAGCCTCACAAAGATGAACAAAAATGGAAAGTTGAAGAATGGAATTGGGATTCAAATGGAAAAGCTCAATTCCATAATGGTGAAGCAAACCGCGAAGAAAGGAGGATGCGGGGAGTCCGAACCCGCGGGAGAAAAAGGATTCGAAGACAACAATCTCCTCTTGGTGAGGAGTGGGGGAGGATTCACCTGCGGTGGCGCGCCAATCAATGAGCTCTGACGATGGGAGAACGCCGGCGTCGACGAGGGCTTGCAGCCGCTCATCGGTGGTGTTTGAGGTCGCCCAGTCCCCCGCCATTGGAATGTGGTGGATTTGGGGCTTGACGACGGCAGCGGTGATAGGATTGCTCGGAGGCAGCGAAAGCACGAAAACCCTAGCGAGGAGTCTCAGGGAGGTGAACGGTTTGGGGCGCACAGTGTAAGCGTACCGGTTCAAACTCCCTGGAAGGCTTCACTTAAAAGGAAGCGGGCAACGTTTCGTTTCCGTGCAAGGCGGAAAGGGAATGAAGCCCTAAAATTGTCGCTTCAAGACTTGGGTTCCGACTTAAGCCCCTAAGGACATGCCCTATAAGGGCCGTGAGCTGTACACGACTTACTCGGGTACAGGTGTCACTCGGGTCATCTTAGTCGGGAAAAATAGCGTGTCCCCTGTTGGGTTCATTGCCAGTCCTCAATCCGAGGATTGGATGCTTCCCAAAGTCGCGACCCAGCTTTTGATGTGCCCCTTGGGGACGGTAGTCGGTTTGGCTTTTTAGCCGGGCCGCGCATCGGAAGTTCTTTAAAATTGTCCTGGTGGCACATCTCCGGATCGTTTGTCGTCAGGACAAGCACCACTTGGGTAAAATTAATCCAGCTCTTGGCGTACCTCTTGGGGTCAATGGCTGGTCCGATTTTATAATCGGATTAGGCGTCAAAGAGTTACCTCTTTAGTTGGGTCTCAGTGGCACATCTCCGGATCGTTTGTTGTTAGGGCAAACACCACTAGGAGGATCTTAACTTGGAGGCGGGCGTATTCTTCTGGGGATCACTAGCTTGAATCTGCATTAGTCGGATCAAGGCGCCTGAACACCCTACGCAGGTTGTGACATGTCCCATGTTGGACCGAATGTTGAGCTCTGCAAGTCAGGCTTGAATGCCATAAGTTGTAACAGGGAGGATAACGCTGGGTGGCATTGCTTACTCAGTAGTATCCACTTTTTCTCTGGTATGCCTCTCCATAGGGCCATTAGCCAGCATACCGATCCATCGGGCTGGGTACCAGGCATATTTAATGACATGGGAATTTTCTCGAGTTCTTTGCAACTGTGTTGTTTGATCAGCAGGTTACTCGGCAAGCAGACTTCATCAACCAGGCGAAGAGTGACGTCACTCGGGTAACATCTGAAGTACTGCAAGCTGAACCCCGAATCAAGACAACCCAATCCCGAAGCACTCGGGGGCTACTATGGAAAACATGGGCCCTGGGTGTCCGAAGATACACTACAGGACGTACCGCCTCCTTGAGCCGAGTCAATTGGGCCTTCCAGAAGGCAGGCTTGGAGGACGGCGCGGCTGAAGATAATCTATAAGGAAACGAATTCGTTTCCTATTCGAGATATATGGATATAGGTGTAGCCGGATCGGTTATATCTACATCTTCCAAACATAGATCAGGGTTTCTATCTGTAACCCGACCCCCTACACTATATAAAGGGGGTCCGGGGCCTTTAGTTCATACATCCAATCTCTCATCTTGTAATCATCATCAGAATCCACTACAATACAATCCACGAGCACAGGAGTAGGGTATTACCTCGCCCCGAGGGCCCGAACCTGTATAAATTCGGCTCCCTGTGCTACTATCGTAGTTGTGATCTCTCGCATTGCCCCATAAAATACATTGCCGATGCAAATCGTCGACAGGTGATAACATGAGCTATCATGCCATTGGAGTGGGTGACATCAAGATCATGATGCATGACAGAGTGCAGTGCACTTCAAGGTGTCAAGCATGTTCCTAGGCTAAGGAGGCTTGCGCATGGATGCGAGAGTCCGACAACGGGGATGCCAATGAACCCCGAACAATCCTACTCTGACCTCCTGATATCGCGGCAAATCCGGCGATGATGACAAGGATGAGGCGGAGTACAACAATGATGAGCTGTGGATGTATATAATAGGGCAGATCTTGTATGTAGTAGCTTGGTGCGCTAGCTAGGCTTGCATTAACAAATTTTAAAATATATTTGCGTCGGTTCTAGCCATAAAATAGTATAGAAAATGGATCAACCAACGCAAATGACTGGGCTCGTCAGTGCCCGTTATTCAGCATCGCTTTATAAACCGACATAAAGTAGAGTTGTTTCCAAATAACATATTACAAGGAAAAGTAGATAGATGCGTAAGACTAGAGCACACTTAATTACATATGCCTTTTAATTAATTTGGTTGTAAAAATTCGCAAAGCTTCTCCGCAGGCCCTTAATATGCACACAAGGATTCGTGAGAACTAATAGCTACAAATTGTATCTAGCCTATTAAGAAACGAATTGCATCATAAAGATCAGGCATATTGGACCAGCCCGCTTGGAAGTTGGAATAAGAGAAATTAAAAGCAAATGAAAAATAAGGAGACACTAGGCATCGGAAATCCGATGGGAGCGAAAACAATAGCTAAGAATGAAAATACAGCAAGAAAACCATTTCGTGCAACTTTTCGGAGAACTAGCTATTCATGGCTAGAACCGACATAAATAAACTAGCTATTCATGCTGGTTAAGACCCAGGCACGTTAGTGTGTAATATTACCTTAGATGAAAAACTTCAGTTAAAACTCACTTAAGGGAAAAAGTGCAATCCATCCAACTTCCATTTAATCTTTGAGATTAATATTGAGTACTTCCCACCTCTCTAAGTCTCATCATTATAATTCCTCTAATGTATCTTTCAAAGGTAGACACCAAAAGAGAATTAGTGAATAGATTTTCTAGATTTTCGTATGACTTAGTATGCTCAATATCGATTTCGTTTATCTTAAACATTTCATAAGTATAGAAGAACTTGATGTTAATATGTTTCGTAAGGTTACTTTTCACGTAACTTATTTGCATTTGAGCAACACATGATGTATTATCTTTATAAATAATAGTGCAGTTTTGCTCGATATTAATCCACATGACTTCTAAATGTAACGGATGATGTCTTTAATTCCTTTGCATTGCCTTTGAGTAGTCTCTGCGCTGTACTCTATTTGCAAGAAACACAATATACAGTTGCAGCAAAAAAACTCATACTACCGCAAAAGAAACAGGGTCGGAAGTGGCAACGGTATTGGGGAGGAGCATCGTAATCGTGGTTCACAAATGTAGGCTCGGTCGAACTACGTTACCAAACATTATACATTCGGTGTAATTCCAAGATGTTTCATGTGCATGCTTATCTAACATAGGCAAACAAAAAAAATATCAAAGCGTGCGTTGAAAATCCAACAAAGACGACCTGAGTTGAGATCTGATTCTCTTTTCTTCCAGATAAAATTACATGATATTTTCGAGCTGGCCGTAGTTGGGTGAATTGATGGTGCTCCATCGGCAGGTCTGCAGCAATAAAAATCGTTTTCCTTCAGATTGCGCGCAGTGCAGCTAGCGATTCTACCGAATCCGCATGCGCTGTCGGGACGGAAACAAATCGAGGGGCGATCGAGCCAAGACATGAATTAGCAGATGATCATGCGCAGCACTAATTAATCAACCAAGCAAGCTGGTAAATCATTGTAGGGGCAAATATATCATCAAGGGCGTTTCGAAAACTCCAGGATAGGTGGAGTCGTGCGTGCCATCAAGCGCATAACGTGACCTAATACATCCTAGCAGATCACTAAACATAACCGTAAATTAAATCACATTCTGCTTGCCTATATATGCCATCATCAGGGCTTAACGCCACCGCAAGAAGCATCGGATCAGACAGCACATACAGGCCTATTAGCCCCTCTGCTAGTTCAGCATCTCCATATATATATACCTAGCAAGCAACATCTGCTAGTTGTGATGGCCGCTGCCATGGCTCGGAACGCCGTGCTGCTCCTCCTTTTAGTCGTCGTCGCAGTGCAGCTGAGCTCCGTCGTGCCT
This sequence comes from Olyra latifolia, assembly GCA_036346145.1. Taxonomy (NCBI): domain Eukaryota; kingdom Viridiplantae; phylum Streptophyta; class Magnoliopsida; order Poales; family Poaceae; genus Olyra; species Olyra latifolia. Next base: position 37,139,120 of record CM070529.1, on the reverse strand, counting down.
ACTGCGGCGGCCGGCAGAGTGCTGGTCCGCAAGCTAGAGGGAATTGTTGGCGGCGGCGGCAACGTTGGCACGGCAGCGAGTGCTGGCGGCGGGATCCAGCAGAACCCAGGCGGCACCGTTAGTGGCGGCGGCCAGGACAGCTTAGCCGGGCAAAAGGTCACCTCGGGCTCACTCCACCAGGGCACCGTCGAGGGGACAGTACTTGGCCAAAAGTTCGAGTTGCCCGGGGGAAAGTGAGTGAATCACAGTCCCTCTGCCAAGCTTTGCATTAGAGTTCGTTGCATTAGAGTTGGTGGTTGGTCCTGGTGTGCATGTGTTTGTGTTTTCAGTTCGGTTATTTGTGTTTCCGGTTTGGTTAAATTTGTAACTCATTCATCATTCATTGCAATAAGGTGCATGTATTCATATATATTCTTTAATTTATTCTTGTGCTCCTCTACCTGTTGCTCCTGATGAGAGTCGGCTTGGTTATCATGGGCACTATTATCTAGCCAACTCCAAAACCCTCTCGGGTAATAGCTTCTATAGTAATCCTTCGGTTTTGCCCGCCCATCCTATATCACTATGTTGAACAACGCTGTAAGGTCTTCCCCTATTCTGGTTGGAATAATGTTATCTGCCGGCAGGTGAGAGCAATCGAGCATTAATGTGATACTGGTTATCTCCGACTGCTATAATCCGGAGACATGTAATTATGGCAACAAGCCGGCTGTAGACACAACGAGTACATGCAATCTTTATCACAATGGACACATTTTGGGTAAAGGTTTACTCGCGAATCTGATATTTATACGGGGCAAAAGAACCTATCCTTTTCCGTCTCGAAATTCAAAACCAACCTGAGCCGTGCTTCTATCTCCTCTTGTCTCCGACTCCATCTCATATTCCCTATTTCTTCTTTGGTCTCGGTGTTGTCCGGCTCGGACACACCTGCGCCTGGCCACATGAGCCCGCATGCGTAGCCAACAGTTGTGTAACAGCCCATTTTGGGCCTCTTTTTTAAATTTTTAAAAACATCAAAATTTTGATTTTCATTTCCAGTAATTACTATTCATTTTCTGAAAATCCCCAATTTCAAAATACAAATCCAACCTAAAAGCAATTTCAAACTTTCTAAATTCAAAATTCAACTTTAAATAACAAACTCAAATTCTAATTCCAAATCCTTTCCTAAATTCAATAATCATCTTAATTGCTGAATCTCGAAAAGCAAATTTCATAATCCAATTTGAATTTTCAAATTCAAATCCTAATTTCAAATTCTAAATTCTAAATTCAAATTATCTTTTAAATTCAAAATTTTGTCTAAAATCTAAAAATCTCTTTTTGGGCTTAGCCTAGTTCTAGCCCACCAAGCCTTGCCCATTCGCCCTAAATGAGCTAGGCCCTCTCTCTCCTCTCTTTCTAGATCTCTTTCTCTCTCTCTCTCTCTGCATCGTCACGCCACGCCCAGGCGTCTGTCTGCGCCAGGGCCGCCCCTGTCGCGCCACCCTCTGTCGTGTCGTTCCCTCGCGCCCTGTGCACCGTTGCCGTGCCGCCTGGCTCTGCCTTTGCCAGGCCGCTACCCATGCCGCGCAGCCTCGCTACCGTGCGCCTCGCGCAGGCCTCACGCCCTGCCCCTTCTCTGTCGTGGCCGTTGTCCCATTGCACCCCTTCATCATTTTCGCACCGCTCCCACGCTGCGCCGACTCACCGCCTTTCAGCCTCTCGCCGCAGGACATCTCTCTCTTCTCCCCTCGGCTTGGCCCCGAATTGCTCCTCCTTCCACCATTGTCGCCGCCGAGCTCAGATTCTCCCCCTTTTCCCTCGCCGCTAACTCGGTATCATCGGCCAATTCCTTGCATCCCTAGATCCTCTAGGTGCCGCCCCTCACGTTCCCATTTTCAATTTTGACCAGGAACCACCGGAGCTCCCCAGCGACAACGCCTCTATTTCTGCCGCTGCCCCCTCCACGGTGCCAGCTCGACTCCGTCTTTCTCTAAGCTCGCCGTCATCTCAGGTAGCTCCCTCCCTGGTATTCCCTAGTTGTTCCCCACACTGGTGAACTGGCTGCCGTACCCTCCCTTTGCCAGAGAAGCATGCTCACGTAGCTTCTCGCCATCCACGCCCATGGCACCGCCATCCTGGCTCGTCGCCGGAGATGTTCGGCCAAGACATCCTAAGTCTCTCCTAACCTATCTCATCCCAAGCGTGAACCACTAGAATAGTGAACCGTAGTGCCGTCAATCCTCCGCCGAAGGTTCACCGATGATCTGATGGAGTACCCAATGGTCCGTCGCCCGACTGACATCACCCAACACCGGCCACGAGACGAGTCGCTGATAGGTAGGACCCACGCTAACAATGATTAGCATTTAAATCTCCCACATTTAGCATTGTCAGCCACTAACATGTGGGCCCACGATCCCACCTATCATATTAGTTGAGTCGTATCCTAGTTTACGCCTTCAATTTGTGGGCTCGCTTAGGCCCCTTTTGCGCTAGTGGACCAGACCGCCCTTGGTCGTACATTGTTAAATTGGGCCCATTCATGTTTAGGATTTTCAGCCTTTTCCTATTTTTATAATAACAGAAAGTATTAATAATTTTTTGAAAATAGTAAATCAGCACCTAAAATATTAAAAAAGTTATGATAAATACTAGACAACAGGCTAGCTTTAGTAAAAATAAAACTTTGCAAAGTAACCCATTTCTTGCCACTATAAAATAATAGTAACCCATTTCTTGCCTCTGTAAAATAGCAGAACCCAGGCGGCACCGTCAGTGGCGGTGGCCAGGACAGCTTAGCCGAACAAACGGTCACCTCGGGCTCACTACACTTGGGCACCGTCAAGGGGACAGTACTTGGCCAAAAGTTCAAGTTGCCCGAGGAAAAGTGTGTGAATTACAGTCCCTCTGCCAAGCTTTGCATTGCAGTTTGTGGTGATATTTGTAGACGGAACGTACCTGTCTATCATTCGTTCATTTGTTTACTTTCTTTGTTTGCTAGCCGCTTGCCGTGGCTGGTCCTGGTGTGCATGTGTTTGTGTTTATGGTTCGGTTAAATTTCTAACTCATTTGTCATTCCTTGCAAGAAGGTGCATGTACCCATATATATTCTTTAATTTATTCTTGTGCTCCTCTACCTGTTGCTCCTGATGAGAGTCAGCTTGGTTATCACGGGCACTATTATCTAGCCGACTCTGAAACCCTCGGGTAAATGTTTATTACTTTGGAGATTTATGCATCAACGATGATGGAGGAAGCTAAAATCTAGTGTGGGAGAATCCATCAAAAGATTAGACTAATTAAAATACTTTCATCACATCAAAGGCTAAAACACCCATATAATTAAGCTACTAGATAAAAAAGCCACCACTGACACCTCCGACCCTAGAAGTTTACTAACTCTTTCCTTCATTCCCGTTCCTACAAGGCTTATGGTAACCTTTTGTAGGGAAGTAATTGGTGTAATGGTCTTTTGACTTTATTAAGGGCACTTTAAGCAATGTGTCTAAGTATGTATGCATGAATTAGTCAATGGCAAAAGGATATATATTTTTTGTTTCTCATGATTGATAAGATTGTATAAAGACTAAAGAGAACAACGACGCATCTTCAAATTTTGCTGATGCGTTATTGAAAAGCGCCTTCTATTTTTTCATATTCTTGCAACAAACTCCCTCACCACCTCTCTCTCTCTCTCTCTCTCTCTCTCTGTGTATGTGTATATGTGTGGCTATCTTCTTCTCTCTCCTTTTCTCACGCTATCTTTCCCTTTCTTCTCTCTCATGCTTCTCTTCTTCCTTCTCAGACTCGGATTGAGGCAGGGAAGAGCACCCTATACTATCGCTAGTGATGACTGACAAGCACCGCCCGGTGGACTGCTGGGCCACATCTTCCTCCCTCTTCCCACGGCATCCCTCCCTTCTCTATCTGCAGGAGTCCTCTTGCAACCGAGCCTCTCTTCTAGATAGGACATGCCATAGGGGATGTGATAATGCTCATAGCTACGAGTTGCTTCCAAATAAGCCCATGCCAAGCTGTTGTTTCTTATGCCTGTTGAGTTTGTAAAGAGGGTAAAAAATAGTGAATCTTCAAGTTTTGCTAATGTATTACAGAAAAACGCCATTACATTCTTTTCATATTCTTGAAACGTAGTCCCTCACATCCTCTCTCTCCCTCTCTATATGTGTATGTGTATCTATGTGTCTACTTCTCTCTCCTCAGGTTGTCATTCCCTTTCTTCTCTCCCATGTTTCATCATCTTCTTCTTCTTCCCAAAGCTCAGATCAACAGAGTGGAGAGCACCGTCAACATCTGTGTAGACTCCAACTCATCGGGTAAGCAGCCCGCAACAAAAGTGATAGGATGAGTATATAAATACTAAGCAAGTTGGAGTTGATGCATTTTGTGGTGTAGTACAAAGGAAATTGGTAATGGTTGTTTTGCATAAGACCAATTTCCAAATCTTTAACCTAAAAGTTTCTAAAGCAAGTTTAATTGTAACATGGTTATGCACACCTTTCTTATTTCAATCCATACGGTAAAACTTTATTTCTATCAAAAATTACTTCACGGTCCTTGCCAAAAGCATTTTGAAGTATAGTGTGGACACTCACCTTGCTCGTCCTTGACAGTGGGCACTTCAATCTAGATAGTTTAAACTCTGAAGAGTGTATGCATTTTACGTATAAGAGATATTTCAGTTTTTGTGCCGCAAAGCAGCCCTAGGAATGCAACCAAAGAGAATATTACAAGGCCACTACCAGAAGTAATCCTTAAGAAGCCCCCTCTTGTGCCAATTGGTCTCTCGTGGAATCATCTCCACACTTACTCATCCAACTTGTATACTTAAGTCATGGGCTGCCACGCGGGAGGTACAGGAATACTTTTAAAAGGGCTAAGTATAGGCACCAGGAAAAGAGTGGGGGTTCAAGTGGAGTTGCCATGACGATTTCGGGTAAGTCAATTGTTCATAGTTTATATGACCAAATACGTCCCACTCCAGAACTTATGGCTTGTTAATACTTACTAGCCTTCGAGCTTAACATAGGTTGTTAATTTTAATATTAAGACTTCCGCTTATATGAAATAATCTGGCTATGTAAATAGTGTGCACTAGTGTACTGATCTAGGTACTAGTGTAAATCATGTGGTGGGGAAGGATGGACCCATAGTTTTGTGGCCTAGTTAGATAGTTCACAAAGAAGACAGTCCTTATACTAGGGACAAAACACTGCAATCCTACAACCACTCACTAGTGTTTCATGCAATGACCCACCAGTTACATATTTGTCCTTAGCCACAATTTTCATCCTCTAACTCGCCAGACAGTGAAGTCTATCGAGTGGGAGCCCTAGCTCTGATACCACTTGCAAAGAATCAGATGCCCGAGAGGGGGTGACTTGGACTTTTCAAATTTTACACTTGATTAATAAATTATGAACTTGTGTCCAAAACCTAGATTATTTGCGAAAGCTATGTGCAAAGTGTTTTTGCACACAAGAGCTCTAAATCAACTAAGTTAGCTAAGTGCACTAGCAACCTAAGTCTAAATATAGGTTTGCAATCCAATAGTAACAATAAATCAATTCATTTCTTGAAATATAATTGCAAGGAAGTAAATTTCTCAAAATAGATAGGCACAACAAAAGCAAACCACAAATCACACAATCGCTTTTTACCGTGGTGTTCGAAGACTTGCTGATCTACCCTAATCCACATTGAGGCTAGGTCCGACCAAGTCGAACTGTCTCCCTCTTGAGCCAACCACATTAATTCCACTAGTTGTCGCTACTTCCACCGCCCTAGAGGTAGTAAGCACCCGACACTATGCAGAAGTTCGCACGGGCCTTCTCACAACCTCTGTTGAGATGGTCGTTGGTGCACGACGTCTATACGTCGTCTAGATGCCGGCAAACACCAAGAGTAATAAGCCTTCTCCTCTTCACTTGCTCTCTCAAGAGCAAGACACCTCAAGATTCAAGAAAACTCACTCTCACAAAGCTCACAAAGGTAGAGAAAATTAAATGCTCAAAGCAGATAGACACAATAAAGAAAATCACAAATGACACAATCACTTTTTACCATAGTGCTCAGAGACTTGCTAGTCTCCCGTAATCCACGATAGGTTAGGTCCAACCAACTCGAATTGGCTCCTCTAGAGCAAGCTACCTCAATTCCACTAGTGGTCAGAGTTCCATCGAATTATCCGATCGTCATCGGATTATTTAGAGTGATGAATAGTAACATTAAAAAACTAGCCCTAGGCACCAAAGCATGAAGAACCAGCGTGCACAATAATGCGAGGGTGCAGGGGCAATGGCACACCATGACTAGCAGCCAGCCTGGAGGCAGTGGATCATAGACACATGGAAAAACAGTGGTGGGTAGGCATGCAATAGCTATAAGTCGGCAAATGCAGTGATGTGCTCAGCGGTGGAGAGGACAGCGAAGGAACAACGACATGGGTGAGATGAGAAGAGTAAGAGAAGGGAAAAACAGCAAGGGATTTTGACTGGAGTTTGATAGAGTTGAATGGGTAGATGATGAGTGGTGGCTCAGTGAAAGATGCCGAGGGGTGGCTCAGAATAGGAGAGAGAAAGTTACGATGGTAGAGAGTGATCCTAAGCACAAAGTGATACCCCCATTTAGGTTAGATCATCCGGCATAGGTCGGATGGTCCGACTCAAATGCAGAATAGCTCAAACTCAACAGACATAGCTATGTAAGCTGAAAAGCTTCCTCTTTTATGGCCAAATGACAAAGAATCAAATCTAAAAAGCTGAAAATCAAACGTGAAGTCCTGCTTTCCGCCATGTTAGGACACACCGAGACTAGGTGTCTTAGGTTATTGCATCCATAGCCCCTCATGGTTTTTATCTTATTTTCTTAGTGCTTCGGTTTGTCTTTCTCCTAGTTTTCAAGACATTTAGTAGACTTGGAGTCTTCCATTGTGCCTTGTCTTGGTATTACCTTTCTTAGGGATGAAACCAAGCCCATTCTTATCCTTCACGGTTGTTTGCTTGCTCGATGACATCTAATTAAGTTGGCTTTCCCCTTGTAGCATTTTTTCAAGTCTTTGTTCAACTTGTTGACTTAGGCCTTAATCTCTTTGTTTTCGTCATCAATGTTAGTATCACAAGATATAGAGGAAATGAAACACATTTGCACTAGAGCAACAAGGAATATCAATTAAGTCATCACCTGGGGTGGATACATCATTTTTAGATGATGTGCAAGCATATGGAGCTAAGCATAACAAATCATCTAATAAATCATAAGTTGATGCTACATCCACCTTGGTACTAGTGAATTCCTTAAGGGGAGTTTCGCGATCTCTCTTTAAAGTATCATATGAATTATGGAGCAAATCAAGTTGGTGCACCAAAACATTTGATTTGCTCATCTCCTTGTCGAGGTGCCTATGGAGGTCTCTAAACATAAGCATCAATTCATCGTGAGAGGGCTTATCATCATTTACATTATCATTACCTTGAGTTACAAAGCAATGAGACAAAGGAGAAGGTGACGGAACCTCATCTTCATTAGAACTCGATGTTGAACCATTATCACTTGAAGTCCATGCTTGTGAGCTATTCTCTTGATTAATTGTGGACTTCTCATGAACATTCATGAGGTGGCACATCAAATAATCCGTTGTGAACTTCATTTGAGAGAGGTGAAGTTTTTAGGAGGGTTTAAGTGTCGGGGCACAAATTTCTAGATAAAGATTGATAAGAGAAATTGAATCTTTCTTGTATCAAGTGGTGCCTAGCATATGAGCTAGCAAGCTATAAAGATAGGAGCCCTCTTAATAGTATGGCTAGCCTCTACTAGCAACCTGGTCTTCCAATCGAAAACACCAAGACTGGTAAAAAGACTAGAAACACATCCTTAACCCTACCACTTGAGGCATGACGACATTCATCAACCACCTCAAGTCTGAGTCTTCGTCTTTATGCATCAACCCATGATGCATCTCCATTTAAGGATCACATTTATGTGTGCAATATAAGCAAAGACCCATAATGCACTCACTAAATAATGTGTGCACATGAATATATCAATTGGAGAAATATGCAGATATTTAATTTTTAGTAAGCTAGGAGTTTAACATGTATTGTATGAAAGGGATGAAACAATAAATAGATATTAGAGATTAAATTGTATACCTTTGCTTGAATTATTCATCCATTCTAATTAAATACAAAAAAAATACTTTCAACAATAAACTTGTTAGTCCCATATTGAGGCTTATCATTAATCACCAAAATCAATCACTAACGAGTCTTAATCTTATAGCAGCAGTGCCCGCGGAAAAGCGCACAACACGATGACACTCCGTCAGTTCGGTTGTCTAGTCACCGTGGGAGGGTGGGGGTCACAACGAAGCAAACATGGGCTAGAGATGGAACCTTACGCCTCGGACAATGGCGAACGGATGGTGAACACAGCGATTGATGAAAAATCCCACGGTGACTCCAGTGACGAACTCTAACGGGCTCCTCCGGTGCTTGCTGGAAGTAAAGAGGTGGTTAGTTCTGTGGCACACATGGCAGGGAAGGAACGGTAGCAGTCCACGGAAAAGGAAGGAGAGAGGAAGAAGTAAGAAAAGTAGGAAAAGGGAGCTAGCCAGTGGGCCCTCTTGGTCAGTGGCTCAAAGGATGAGGAGGTGGGGATGACAAGCGGCTTGGTCTTGCTGGGCCGATTCATAGGGCACACATGTCTAGGAAACAAGTAGGCTATGGGCCAAGGAGGAAGGAAAGGAAATAAGAGATGCCCACAAAGAAAAGAGAAATAGAGAAAAAGAAATAAGAAGAAAGGAAAGGGGGAATTTAGGGAAATAAATGATTTATTCCAAGATTTTATATTTCAAAATATTTGATTTGATTTGAGTAACTATAATTTTTAAAGTTTAGAAAGATTTATGAATTTTAGATGTCCTGGACATAGATTGAGGAAGGCTAGACATGTTCTAGGTTAATCAAGAGATTACGAGTAGCAATAAATGAGCAAATTGAGTCGTTCACCACTAGCTTCTTCGACTGCATCACTAGAGTTGTCACCATAAGAGGAGGAGAGGCATCAGGACGAGGAGAGGTTTTCAGGGGAGGAGAGGATTGCACAAGGAGAGGGTTTTCTAGGTGGTGAAACCATATATGCCAAAGAGTGGTTCTTTTTTTAATGACCGATGATTTTGGTTAGGGCTACTTGGTTGGCCGGTTTTGATTCAAGAACTGATATAAAAATGCTGCTAGAACAACAAAAATGCTTGTTGCGACATTCCTCGTTGCATTGTGCAACAAAAATAATCATCACGTCCAACAAAGAAAAAATTGAATCGAGCACATCCAACAATCGAGAAGATGCGATGAAACATTTGTACTACATACGTCAAACAAATAAAATGGCCGCAACAACTAAAATCAACGATCGTGACAATGCAAAAACTTTATTGAAACAACAAAAAACCAATTACAACAAAACCACATTGCAGGACGGTCAATGTCGTTGGCTCCACGCTCCATTGTGTAGCAGCAATCATCGAATCCGGGAAGGTCTACCGCATCAAAAGAGGAGAGTTGGAGAGAGAGAGGGGCAAGGTGAGGAGGAGGAGTATTTGAGCATGACCAGTTAAAGAATAACTTTTGCTAGGGCATGCATGTACTTAGCTAGGTGACGAAGTGTTTGACAGCTCCGAGCTTCTTTGACTGCATCACTTGAGGAATAGGACGAGAAGAGGTTTTAGGGGAGGAGAGTATTGCATGAGGAGAGGGTTTTCAAGGTGGTGAAGAAGATATTCGCTAAGGAGTGGTTCTTTTTGTACATGACTAATGATTTTGGTTTAGTCTACTTGGGCGATAACACGAGCTACCGTGCCATTGGAAGGGGTGACATCAAGATCAAGATGTATGACGGAGTGGATTTGGCACTTCAGTGTGTCAAGCATTTACATGGGCTAAGGAGGAATCTAATTTCACTTTGGACCTTACGTGAGTAAGAACTTTGTTAAACCATGTGACCTGTGAATAGATGAGGAAGAACATTTCTTGGGCATGCAGGCATCTAGCTAGGTGAAGGACCGATGTCTTCTAACTTCTCCAACCGCATTGCTCGAGCTTTGGCCGTAGAGGGAGGAGGAGAGGCAGTAAGGGGAACAGAGAGTTGCAGGCAGATACGAAGTGACGATCATTGGTTGTAAGGTCCACCGTGCAGTGACTATCGTCTAATCTCGCAAGCCCCTCGAGTTTCTATCTGGGGAGACTACAAGCTACTCGCGGATGATCAGGCTCGGTCGCCGATTAATGTGCTACCCTGACCAAGACATGTGCTCGTGGATGAGCTACCCATAGGACCCTGCTCAGCTGATCGCTACTTGTGGAACGATGCTATTCATAGCCTGGTAGGCACGGGTAAGATACATGCCCGTCGAGGACTCGGTCAAGGATATTTAACCGCCATATCATGCAAAGAAGGACACGAAGCCACATATGAGTATCCATTGCTCCTATGATCCTGGAGTGGTGTGTGATAACCGACTCATTCAATGCATGGCACATCAAGCGGTAACTAAAACATGGATACTCGGAGGCGGTTAATGAGCATTTGGGGTTATCTATCGCTAGACCGTAACAGGGTAGCTATAAAGATAGCTTTCGTATATGCAATGAAACATTGGGGGGTGTGGGCGATCAAGATGAAATTTGATCCTACTATCATGATGGAATTTGATCCTCCTCGATAACAAGAGAGATATCTCTACACCCCTCAATGTCGTTAGATTGAAAAGTGTATGGCCATACCAATGTGATTAAAGTGTTAATCACGGTTTCATCATCCACCACAAGATCGAGTGAATGGTCGACCTATCACAAGAGTGGCAGGAATCTCACCTTAAGCTTAATTGACATCGTGCTGCAAAAGAATCGGTATGTAAATATATCAAGGTTCAACCGATATGATCATTCTATGTATTCAGAGGGCAATATGTTCTGTTAGGAACTACTATTGACTTAATGTTTGAAAAAAAGGGTTTTCGACACCATAGCCGCTTGCGCATAAACCTAGTGTATCACACACATAATAGGTTGGACATATATAATGGATTGGATCCATTAGTGGGTTTTGCGGATATTGATGCGTATAGATTAGAGTCCTGATTGGCCTCTAGCGTACAAGCTCATTTGCATACTCTATATGAGGGGAGGCATGGGGCGGCGCGGCTATGTTATGACGAGTTCACCACCTCGAACCCTAGCTATCATGCCCTACCCACCTTCTTAGAATGCTAGCCGCTCGCGACACTGCTAGCACATCGGCACACGACATTCTACCCTTGGGCATGTGGATAGCGTATAGGCTGTGAGCAGCGATGTGGTGAAGATAGTCGGCAAGATGGACTACATCCTCTATGGTAGTACGTGTGACAACGTTGTGGTAGTGATCAAAAGGAGCAGGCGTTCGGCTAGGTATAAGAGACTACTTCCTATACCTCGACACATGTATCGTTGAAACCGGCTACTCCAACACTCTTTTCGCTGCGGCTTCACGTTAAGGGTAACGATTCTTGATCTCCTACTCACATTATGTCCTGGGTGATCACGGTAGAAAATTTTTATTTGCGCTAGCGTAGCTTACCCGTTCCCCTTCAAACACGTAGGTGCATTCTACTGTAATCCATACCACAACAAAGTGAGCTCACTTTGTACAATTGTTATTCCTCTTGAGGAAGGCCCGAACAAGCTGTCAAGATCAAGATCATGATGCATGATAGAGTGCAGTGCACTTCAAGGTGTCAAGCATGTTCCTGGGCTAAGGAGGCTGGTGGATGGATGCGAGGGTCTGACAGTGGGGACACCTATGAGCCTGGAACAATCCTATTCAGACCTCCTGCGATTGTGGCAAATCCTCCGACGATGACAAGGATGAGGCGGGGTACAGCAATGATGAGTTGTGGATGTAGATAGTAGGGTAGCTCTTGTATATAGTAGCTTGGTGCGCTAGCTAGGCTTGCATTAACAAATTTTAAAATATATTTGCGTCGGTTCTAACCATAAACTAGTATAGAAAATGGATCAGCCGACGCAGATGATTGGACACGTCAGTGCCTGTTATTCTGCGTCGCTTTATAAACCGGCATTAATGACAATTAGAACCGGCACTAAGTAGAGTTGTTTCCAAATAACATATTACAAGGAAAAGTAGATAGATGCGTAAGACTAGAGCACACTTAAATTACATATGCCTTTTAATTAATTTGGTTGTAAAAATTCACAAAGCTTCTCGGCACGCCCTTAATATGCATACAAGGATTCGTGACAATTAATAGCTATAAATTGTATGTAGCCTTTTAGAAAACAAATTGTATCATAAAGATCACGCATATCGGACCAGCCCGCTTGGAAGTTGGAATAAGAGAAATTAAAAGCAAATGAAAAAAAAGGAGACACTAGGCATCGGAAATCCGATGGGAGCGAAAGCAATAGCTAAGAATAAAAATGCAACAAGAAAACCATTTCGTGCAACTTTTCGGAGAAACTAACGCTAACCCTGTATGCTCCATTTGCAAGAAACACAATGTACGGATGCACCAAAAAATTAATGGTACCGCAAATATGAAACAGTGTCAAAAGCAGCAGCGGTATTGGGGAGGAGCATCATAATCCTGCCTCACATATGTAGGCTCGGCTGAACTACGTTACCAAATATTGTACCTTCAGTGTAGTCCCAAGACGTTCCTGTGCATACTTATGTAACACAGGGTAAATAAAGAAAATATATCAAAGTGTGCGTTGAAAATCCAAAGACGACCTGAGTTGAGATGTGATTCTCTTTTCTTCCAGGTAAAATTACATGATATTTTCGAGCTGGCCGTAGTTGGGTGATGGCGTGGGTACGTGCTGGTCGATATTGTTTGTTGATCAGGAATTGATGGTGCAGGTCTGCAGCAATAAAAATCGTTTTCCTTCGGATTGCACGCAGTGCAGCTAGCGATTCTTCCGAATCCACATGCGGTGTCAGGACGGAAACAAATCGACGGACAATCGAGCCAAGACATAAATTAGGAGATGATCATGCGCAGCACTAATTAATCAACCAAGCAAGCTGGTTAATCATTGTAGGGGCAAATATATCATCAAGGGCGTTCCGATAACTCCAGGATAGCTGGAGTCGTGCGTGCCATCAAGCGCATAACGTGACTTAATACATCCTGGCAGATCACTAAACATAACCATAAATTAAATCACATTCTGCTTGCCTATATATGCCATCATCAGGGCTTAACGCCACCGCAAGAAGCATCGGATCAGACAGCACATACAGGCCTATTAGCCCCTCTGCTAGTTCAGCATCTCCATATATATATATATACCTAGCAAGCAAGATCTGCTAGTTGTGATGGCCGCTGCCATGGCTCGGAACGCCGTGCTGCTCCTTCTTTTCGTCGTCGTCGCAGTGCAGCTGAGCTCCGTCGTGCCTACTGCGGCGGCCGGCAGAGTGCCGGTCCGCAAGCTAGAGGGAATTGTTGGCGGCGGCGGCAACGTTGGCACGGCAGCGAGCGCTGGCGGCGGGATCCAGCAGAACCCAGGCGGCACCGTCAGTGGCGGCGGCCAGGACAGCATAGCCGGGCAAACGGTCACCTCGGGCTCACTCCACAATGGCACCGTCGAGGGGACAGTACTTGGCCAAAAGCTCAACTTGCCCGGGGGAAAGTGAGTGAATCACAGTCCCTCTGCCAAGCTTTGCATTAGAGTTTGTGGTGATATTTGTGCACGGAACGCACCTGTCTATCATTCGTTTGTTCGTTTACTTTCTTTGTTTGCTCGCCGCTTGCCGGTGGCTGCTACTGGTGTGCATGTATTTGTGTTTCCGATTCGGTTAAATTTGTAACCTGTTCGTCATTCCTTGCAATAAGGTGCATGTACCCATATATATTCTTTAATTTATTCTTGTGCTCCTCTACCTATTGCTCCTGATGAGAGTCGGCTTGGTTATCACAGGCACTATTATCTAACCGACTCCAAAACCCTTTTGGGTAATAGCTTCTACAGTAGTCCTTCGGTTCTGCCCGCCCATCCTATATCGCTATGTTGAACAACGCCGTAAGGTCTTCCCCCGTTCTGGTTGGAATAATGTTATCTGCCGGCAGGTGCGAGCAATCGAGCATTAATGTGATACCGGTTATCTCCCATTGCTATAATCCGGAGACATGTAATTATGGCAACAAGCCGGCTGTAGACACAGCCAGTACATGCAATCTTTAGCACAATGGACACATTTCGGGTAAAGGTTTACTCACGAATCTGATATTTACAGGGCAAAAGAACCTGTCCTTTTCTGTCTCGAAATTCAAAGCCAACCTAAGCCGTGCTTCTATCTCGTCTTGTCTCCGACTCCATCTCATATTCCCTATTTCTTCTTTGGTCTCGGTGTTGTCCGGTTCAGACACACCAGCGCCTAGCCACATGAGCCCGCATGCGTAGCCAACAGTTGTGTAACAGCCCATTCTAGGCCTCTTTTTTAAATTTTTAAAAACTTCAAAATTTTGATTTTCATTTCCAGTAATTACTATTCATTTTCTGAAAATCCCCAATTTCAAAATACAAATCCAACCTGAAAACAATTTCAAACTTTCTATATTCAAAATTCAACTTTAAATAACAAACTCAAATTCTAATTCCAAATCATTTCCTAAATTCAATAATCATCTTAATTGCTGAATCTAAAAAAGCAAATTTCATAATCCAAGTTGAATTTTCAAATTCAAATCCTAATTTCAAATTCTAAAGTCTAAATTCAAATTATCTTCTAAATTCAAAATTTTGTCTAAAATCTAAAAATCCCTTTTTGGGCTTAGCCTAGTTCTAGCCCAGCCAGGCACTGCCCCATTCGGCCTAGGCTGAGCTAGCCCCTCTCTCTCCCTCTCTCTCTCTATATATCTCTCTGTCTGCGTCGCTAGCATGCCACGCGCATCCTGTCTGTGCCAGGGCTGCCCCTGTTGTGTCGTTCCCTCACGCCCCATGCACCGCTGCCGCGCCGCCTGGCTCTCCCTTTGCCAGGCCGCTACCCACGCCGCGCAGCCTCGCTACCGTGCCACTCGCGTAGGCCTTGCGCCCTGGCCCTTCTCTATCATGGCCGATGTCCCATCGCACCCCTTCATCATTTTCGCACCGCTCCCACGCCGCGCCGACTCACCACCTTTCAGCCTCTCGCCGCAGGACATCTCTCTCCTCTTCCCTCGGCTCGGCCCCGAATTGCTTCTCCTTCCGCCATTGTCGCCGCTGAGCTCGGATTCTCCCCCTTTTCCCTCGCCGCTAACTTGGTACATCATTGGCCAATTCCTTGCGTCCCTAGATCCTCTAGGTGCCGCCCCTCACATTCCTATTTTCAATTTTGTCCAGCAACCACCGGAGCTCACCGGCAACAACGCCCCTATTTCTGCTGCCGCCGCCTCCACGGTCCCAGCTCGACTCCGTCTTTCTCTAAGCTCGCCGTCATCTTAGGTAGCTCCCTGGTATTCCCTAGTTGTTCCCCACACTGGCGAACTGGCTGCTGCCCCCTCCCTTGGCCAAAGAAGCATGATCACGTAGCTTCCCGCCGTCCACGCCCATGGCACCGCCATCCTGGCTCGTCGTCGGAGATGTTCAGCCTGGACGTCCTAAGTCTCTCCTAGCCTATCTCATCGAACCACTAGAATAGTGAGCCTTAGTGCCATCAATCCTCCGCCGAAGGTTCACCGGAGATCTGCCGGAGTACCCAACGATCCGTCGCCCGACTGACATCACCCAACGCTGGTCACGAGACGAGTCGCTGACAGGTAGGACCCAAGCTAACAATGATTAGCATTTAAATCTCCCGCGTTTAGCATTGTCAGCCACTAACATGTCGGCCCGCGATCCCACCTGTCATATTAGTCGAGTCATATCTTGGTTTACGTCTTCAGTTCATGGGCTCGCTCAGGCCCTTTTTGTTCTAGGCGACCAAACCGCCCTGGGTCGTACATTGTTATATTTGGCCCATTCATGTTTCGGATTTTCAGCCTTTTTCCATTTTTATAATTCTACAAAGTATTAATAATTTTCTAAAAATTGTAAATCAGTACCTAAAATATTAAAAAATTATGATAAATACTAGACAACAGGCTAGATTTAGTAAAAATAAAACTTTGCACAGTAACCTATTTCTTGCCTCTGTAAAATAACAGTAACCCATTTTTTACCAGTGTAAAATAGCAGAACCTAGGCGGCACCGTCAGTGGCGGCGGCCAGGACAGCATAGCCGGGCAAACGGTCACCTCGGGCTCACTCCACAACGGCACCGTCGAGGGGACAGTACTTGGCCAAAAGCTCAACTTGCCCGGGGGAAAGTGAGTGAATCACAGTCCCTCTGCCAAGCTTTGCATTAGAGTTTGTGGTGATATTTGTGCACGGAGCGCTCCTGTCTATCATTTGTTTGTTCGTTTACTTTCTTTGTTTGCTCGCCGCTTGCTGGTGGCTGGTACTGGTGTGCATGTGTTTGTGTTTCCGATTCGGTTAAATTTGTAACCCGTTCGTCATTCCTTGCAATAAAGTGCATGTATCCATATATATTCTTTAATTTATTCTTGTGCTCCTCTACCTATTGCTCCTGATGAGAGTCGGCTTGGTTATCACAGGCACTATTATCTAGCCGACTCCAAAACCCTCTCCGGTAACAGCTTCTATAGTAGTCCTTCGGTTCTACCCGCCCATCCTATATCGCTATGTTGAACAACGTTGTAAGGTCTTCCCCGTTCTGGTTGGAATAATGTTATCTGCAGGCAGGTGCGAGCAATCGAGCATTCATGTGATAGTTATCTCCCATTGCTATAATCCGGAGACATCTAATTACAGCTATAGACACAGCGAGTACATGCAATCATTATCGCAATGGACACATTTCGGGTAAAGGTTTACTCGTGAATCTGATATTTATACAGGGCAAAAAGAACCTATCCTTTTTCGTCTCAAAATTCAAAGCCAACCTGAGCCGTGCTTTTATTTCGTCTTGTCTCTGACTCCATCTCATATTCCCTATTTCTTCTTTGGTCTCGGTGTTGTCCGGCTCGGACACGCCTGCACCTAGCCACATGAGCCCGCACTAATTGACGGCCCGTGCTTCGCTACTAATGGACAAAATTGTTCAATAAAACTCTAGTTTGGAACCAATTGGATTTATAGTGCATTCTTTAGTGAAAGCCTCTTGACATACCAGATGCAAGTGACACTTAGGATCAAGTGACACTTGATAGCTCCTATCACAAAAGCAAAGAAGAGGGGCAATAAATTTGAATTCGAAGAGGCTGAAAATTAGGAAACAAAGATCCTCGACATAGAAAACCCAACTTAAGGGATCCACATTATACCAATGTTTTTTTACTGAAGTTACAATCAGAAATTGTTATACATCTATACTTAAAAAGGCTGAAAGGTAGAATTATTGTGGCCTCAAGATTATAGGGTTGACTGTTAAGGAGGCTAAGCACCCCTGTCAACTATCATGTGTTTTCAACGTGTGGCCATATACAGAAAACAACATATTTGATAGCAATATAAGCAAAGTTAGGTGTTTTAGGCTCCAGCAATACTGAGATAGATAGAGAAATTCTTAGAAACTATACTTAAAAAAGTTGGCATGGCATGGCATTTTCACTTCCAAGGAGCTAGTTAAAGGATAACAATGTATGGTGTCAATATCCATGTCATTATAAAATCTAAAGCTTCGTCCTTAAGAGCTCACATAAATTGTTTAGAACAAGTTAGCTAAGTTAAAATCTAATCTAGCATTTACAGAAAGAACAATGTATAAATATTGTCATTCAGAACGTATTAACAGTATAGCTAATAGTTATCATTGTGACATAATTTAGCCGATTACATATTATAATTATGAAGCTAAATAGGCTGCAACGCTAGTACATAAACCAACCTTACAGAAAAAAAAATGCACATCGGTGTCCAGGTAACAACTGGTTCATAATAATATTTTATATACAGGGCAAATATGCAATTGGCAAGCTAGCACCTCATTTTAGTGTATCTTAGATTGTATTGTAATACTAAAAATTGTTGGCGCCGCTATCAGCATACATGCATGTTATATACAGAGTGTTGTGCACGGATTATAAGTTTTTGCCATGAATGAGGATTGAATATCTAGTCCAATTTACCATCTCTCATTATTGTTTTTATATAAAAGAACATTTCTTAACCTATCCAAGCAAGATTGTATCCATAGCAATTCATACAGAGAGAACATATGTGAAAGAATGAAGCAACACTTGATATGTTCATAACAATACATGTATAGGATCATTTGCCTTTTTCTATGGTACGAAATAATGAAGCACTTAATTTGTTCATAACAATACATGCATACAGCTAGGATCATTTGTCTATTGTATGCATATAATGCTTACACTGATGTAGTTAAAAGTATCTAATGACATCATAATCCTTTAGCTGTTCAAAGACAACCGAGCTTATGAAGCAATGTAAACAGAGATCAAACCAATGCCATAGGAGTGGCTATAGTAAAAATCATCACCTTCATGCCATTAGGTTCGACAAATACACAACCATCCCAAGAATAAGCATAAAGAAGATGCAAAATTTTTTTTCCTGTCATATATCTATGTCGATAGTGGTTATGTCCTTACTCTCGTTCATCGCCAGCATTCAAGATGAGCAATATATAAACCCAATTTTATCACAGCACACATGGCTCACTCCCTTGCCCCAGACAGAAACCTACATAAGCGGTGTAGTTACAGCTAACCAAATGACCACGTTTAGTCCCTAGAAATAACCTTTTCAAGCTATAAATGCAAATATGAGGCTAGAATTTTGTAGCACCTTGAACAAATATAAGAACTGGAGTTGATTTCGGTTTTCATAATTTTTCATATTAGAGCAGCTAGCCCCACAATCATCACCTACAACCAGAAAACCATGGAAAGCATAAAAAGTTTTTAGGCTGCAGCACATCCTTAATCTGGCCAATGAAATAAGAATATACCATACAACCTGCACCAATAGCTTATTCCATCAAAACAGAAAATCTGCGCTTCATACAGAAAACATTACCCTATGATTTTCTGCAGATCTGAAGATGCAAAATAAGGTCACATGGCAGTAGACCAAGTGTCCCAATCCTAAATTGAAACTAACAGGCAACAATGCAAATATGAAGTGAAATAAGATGTACAGAATCACTTGAATTTAATGATCTTACAACAGATTAGTTTCCTCTGCATTATAGAAGTACAAATGATTTGACAATGCTGAACATACTCAGCGTGTAAGATGAAATAATCACAAAGGAATGAACATAAGCACCTCTTAAACCTACAGTGTGTACGATGAAAAGGACATACTCAGTTTGCAAACCCTGGAGAACTTTATGTGGGCCCCGGTTACCGGGAACCTCGGTGCACCTGTGCTAGCCCAGGATCTTGTCTTGCTAGCACGGCACCTTTTACAAAATGCTGGAATTATCACATACCTATGATAAAAAATTTTAATCCAATAGAGTTCAATTACAGTATGGCTCGTTTTTACAGGCCGAAAAGGCCAAATCTATAAACAAAATTAAACTCTTACCGGAGTTTAGCAAAGCGGAAACAGAAAGAAGAGTAGGGTCTCAAGGCTATGCCCAACCCAACCAGGCAAGCGACTGGAGTCCCACCTAGCCCTTGGTCTTCACGTCAATCTTCTGGTCCTTCTGCTCATTGTCGGTATCATCCAGGCCAAACTCCACCTCGACGCCACCTAAAAAGGTGAGTGGGTGCGAGTGTGAGCGCGCAATCAAACCGCACTCGTGAACCAAGACCTCACCTAAAGCTAAACAATAATGCAAGGCTTTATGGTGGAGGTTAGGTTCACATGTTTGCTTAAAATCAAATATGCTTATTTTTAAGTTAACAACTCAAGACTGAGCCTTTTATAAATCAAAGACGTACTGAGCTATATAAGCCGATTCTTTATATCACAGGGGGTTTCACAGTGGTGACACCGTAACCTTAGCCAAGGAATACGTGTCCCACGTGGAAGATCCATACCATAGCCATGGTTATGGTCTCCACAAATGGCAGACTAGCTCCCATCGCCATGGTGAGCTATCTCCAATAATATGATGAATCCGTGTCCATATTACACAGGAGCACGTTTCCCAGGTAAATAGCGGTAGACTCACCCTCTTAGCCAAGAGGCGTGATCCCTTTGAGCTCAACAAAGGCCAGGATCCTTAGATCCTAATCTCAATCACAGGAATCATATGATTATTGACTATATTCACATTCAGACATAAATGGTACCCGAATGCATGGACTATCTCTTTAGCTTATCGAGTGTAGGAATACTCGGAACAGGGCATAACACATCACCATAATGATGTACTTGGGATACGCACCTACTGAATAGACTGTCCAAGGCACTGATACAGTGACAGTGTAGTGTTGATCATAGGCGGTATGGTACATCTTTGCTACACTATGTATCACCAATCGTAAGCAAAGAGACTAAACCCTGTCATGATACATATCATGGTAATGATGGGACTATACCATTGAGGTACCTACTCTGCATACGGTATTTGTCTAGTCCAAGTTGCATCGTTGATAGCGGCTATGCCGTTGCAATTGCACCGTTGATAGGAGGCTATACTGTTGCTTTCGCACCGTTGATAGCGTGCTATGCCGTTGCATTGCACCGTTGATAGCAGGCTATGCCGTTACAAAGGTTGACCCATCATCCTAGTACCGTATCATTGCCAGGCAAGGTCAAACCCATGGACTCTAGACTTAAAACATGTCTAAGCCATTTCAAAGACTCAATAGTCAGGGAGTTTAATTTCTATACCTTAGGTTATCAAATGACAGGATAAGGAAATGTCAAGGAGAGGTTTGTGTTTATTAACACTGCTTATAATATGAAATAACTAGACTTGCTCTAGTAGCTTTTGTTAACAACATAATATACTTGGAAAATATTATTGCATGCAACCTAATATATTAAAATCAACATAATTTTAAGTAAAACTGGGTAAAGAAGAATGAATTAGAGGTATTGGCTCGCCTGCACCAAACGCGTCGAGGTCTTGTGCCTGGTCTTCCAGCTTCTCTTCTGAGCTATCCGATTCTATCGCATAAAAGCGAATAACATCGATGAAGACACAGAAGATGAAATATGCATGATGCATGTAATGCACGTGGTCGAGGATGACACTCCTCACAGGGGTTATTCTACCGATTATCTTAGCATACATCTCTTATCGAGGAAGTTCTATGCGCTTTTGGCTTTTATATATATTGTGTATGTGTATGCTTAAAAAAATGGTATGTATCATTTTATGTTATGCACATTGTTTACTTATTTTGGACTGCTGTAGAAGTATGACTTTAAGTTATAAGATAATTCCCAATGTTATATATTTTAAGGTATATTTTTCTATAGTTCATATATATTATTAATGCTTAAAGAAGGTTGCTTAATATTCTTCCGTGGACATAAAATGATGTAATAGTTCTAAATATATATTTTTACTAGGTTTCCAGGTATTTATAATATTTTATGGAAGTATATTCTTATATTTTCAAGATCATTAAACATTCTAAATAAGTAGAAAAACTATATTATGGATTTATCTAATAATTACAAAGGTTAGGAATTTTATAGGAGCAGTGAGGGACCTAATTGGTCTCTAGGTCGATAAGCTCTATGTTAATCCGAGGGGATATATTATCCTCACCGTATCTTCGCCCGATCATCTATCTCCAGTTCATCCCGCCGGCCGTACTTCAACGTGCCCCGTGCTTGCTCTGTTGTTCTTCGGCTAGCTCGTTGCCCGCGTTGCTTTCCGTGACGTCATTGAGGCCGTCCCTGACATGGTTCCTTGTTGGGCCTTCGCGCGCCTCCGGTCGGTGTCATCGCCGTGCCGGGCTCTTGCGTTGTAGCGCCGCCGCCGTCACTGCTGCTCTTCCTAGCGTGGGCCGTCGTCCTACTCGTCTCCCGCACCGCGCTGCCACTGCTGCGGGGCACCGCCGACGCCGAGCTTCCTAGGACGCCGCCACCGCTCTGCTACTGGCGCCGCATGACGCCACCACACCGCGTGCCCAACGCGGCCACGCTGTCGCTGCCTAACTCCCGCGTGAGCTGCCGCCAAACCGCACACACGCGCCCGCCGAAGCCGTCAACGCCGGCCGGCCCGCCTCCAGGCGCCGCCGTCTCCTGCTTCGCCGCAGGGCTCCGCCGGCGCAGCCGCCGGCAGCCCCTCACGCCGGTGCTCTCCTTCCCATCTCTTCTCTTCTCTCTCTTCCCCTCTCTACTTCTCCTCTCTCTCTCTACCGCTGCACGTTGCTCTGCTTCTGGCTAAGCTTTATAAGCCACACACGCTGAGGAATGAGATAAGGATGGGAAAAGAGAAGATATTTAGGTTACTTTGCATTTTAGTCCCCTAGGTTTCTTATAATTTCATAAAACGTTATGGGCCTTCACAAACTATGATAAAAATATATTTGAACTCCATAAATTGTGAGGGTTCCGTTTTTATAATTAATTTTGAGATTAGATGAATATTTATTTCCTAAAATTTCTAAATCATTTTACTATGCTTGCATTAGTCACAAATAATTTTTGTCACTAGAAAATATGTTGTAGGCAGGTTACTTAGCTGCGAAGTAACCTAGCCGATTTAGATTTTCTTTATCATGAAGTAATTTAGAATTAGGATAAGGGCCAAATGAGATATTTTGGAACTTTTATATTTTAGTCCTTAGCTTTATATAAAATTTCATGAAGATATTAAGAGGTTTTCTTCGTCATGAAGTAAGGATAAGATTGAGAGATATTTTAGGTTTTATTACATTTTAGTCCCCTTAGGATAAGATCGAGAGATATTTTGTGACTTTTACATTTTAGTCTCTAAAGTTATTTGATTACTCAGGAGAGTATAATAAAAATATGTTTTGGGTTATTAAATACCACTATTTCATTTATTTGATTCATTTTGATGTCTTATAAATATCTATTTTATACAAGCAATAAATATCATTTAATGCTCCTCATTATCGGCAAACCTTAGACTTAGAATTATCAGAACATACAATTTTAAATTACAAATAGGTCCATAGTTATAATTTAATTGATATATGGACATGATTTTATTTTTATGTTAATACATAATTTCTTTGAATTGTTCAAATTTTATTTTAAATAGTCGATTGACTTGTGATTTATTATTATTTTTATCGTAAGTGAAAATGGGGTGTTACAACTTCTACCCCCCTTAAAGAAAATCTCGTCCTCAAGATTTAGCGGATTTAGAAATGGAAATGCAGTATGGCAGTCCATTCTATGTGGTGGTTCTATGAGTTAGTGGGTACAAGGAAAGAAATTCATGATAGGATAGGCTGCTGAGATTGAATGTGCATGTAATAGAGATACAATACACGCTCTTTGGTTGACTTCTTATTAAGGAAATTCCTTTTTTGTAGTGATGTGGTTTACCAAACCACGATCTTAGAATTGCGATGCAAGATTTGGGGCTTGAGGAAACTATTTTCTACTTTAATTGATTGACACTTAATCATCCTCAACCTAAGGGCAGAATGAAGGGTATTGAAACGATATGCCCTTCATAGTAATGGTTGCTAAAATGTTTGGGCTTGCTACCCTTGAAGCAATTCAAGATAGTGATAAATTGCGCACTTCTGTTGTTAAAAGCAAATTTAGGGTGGAAGTGCGAAACGTGGTTGAATGAAATAAAGTTGGTTTATTTTCTTGGGCAGACATGAACAAAGTATCATACCTAAGTTTTCCGCAGCGATGGAGTATCGCCATGGTGAGACGAGTTGTTGACCATAAAGCTCTGTCAAGAAGAGTCATGACAGGCTTATGTGGGTTTGGTTTTGGAATGGGTTTTGTTCTGTCTTCAAGTGAAAAGTTATGGTTGGAACTTGCAATATCCGCAGTCTAAGAATCTGCAGATAAGCTTTGGGAATGGTTTTCTTTGGGGTGTTCACTTCCAAAGTGTCCAAACCTTTTTTTTATGGAAGTGACACTTCAGGATATTTACAGGTTTGTTGGCCCCTAATGTTTGCCTTAAGGTGGTTGCAGGTCCAAAGGTTGGGAAAAATGGTTATACGGGCAATTGCTAAAATGGTGTTCTATCTGGTCACACCGAAAGCAATTTATTCTCTCGGATGGCTCCTTAGTTTTCTGAAGTGGTGCAACGAGAGTCAAGAGAGACTCCGGTTTTCTTCGAGTACTAATGGGCAAGCTTTCATGATTTGGTGTATTGCGCTTCCGAGTAGCTCCAAAGGTCACAGCTTTGGCTTCTATAAATTCGTCCTTGGTGGCAATGTAATCATTCCACCATCTCTGCGCATTACCTCGAAATTATTGGCGATGTCCTGGAGCAATAGTGTTTGCTGAGTCCAGACTCCCGTCACGGATGGGTTCAGTGGTAGAGGAGAAATGGGAATTGATTGCCTTAGGACAAGACTCTGATTACCGCTAACTTCTTCAGGCGGTATCACCAGTCGTATAAGTGCCCTTTTTGGCATCTGAAATGATCGGTCATTTCAGGATTCCTTAGACCTTAGGCTATGATGCATAGCATGATATGCAAAGTCGAAATCAAAATAATCAAAAACGAAGCAAGAAAACCAAGTCACTCAGATCAACATCGGGTGATAAGAAATAGGCAATATTTTATTATATATGTATGTTTATATATATTTAAAGTTTTGCAAAATGTTAATTAGATTGCAAACGATATGGTATGAGATCTAGACTTGCACACTTTCTTCATCATAGGAGGGTGCTAGCCTTGTCTCTCTAGTAGGGTTACTGACTACTAAGAATATGTTACTTAGAGGCTTGATTGGTCATAACATAAATCTTAGGGCTTGGGGTTTTCCTGGGATAGTCCTAGTCTTTCTTTGAAATTCTGGTTGTTCAACCTTGTTCAGGGGCAATCTTCTTTTTGTCTTCTCAGGAGGAAGTAGATTTGCCTTCTTCCTTATGTTCCTAATCTTCAACAGGTAATGGACATCCATTGACAAGATAATTCCTTTAGACCATAATGAAAACATTATAGTCTCTTCCAGTTTTTGTTTCTTCGCTTGTGTTTGTGGATGTAGTAATGCTACTGGTTGTAGGATTCGATAGATCCGTAAGCAGTAAGTTGAAATTAATATCCTTTTTGGCGGTCATCTTGGTAGTTTATAGCTGGTAGTAGCTTCACCTGGGCATACTGTGTTCTTGTTGCTGTGGTGATCCAATAACATCTTTGCTGATGTCGGGGGTAATGGGGTGACCTAAGTTCATAACTTATTTAGTTTAGGTTCTCTTTTCTTTTCTTTTTTTTTTGAAGCGAAATATTTTTACGTTGTAGGAGGATGAAGGTGAAGAAGAGATACTTGGATAAGAAGAGTGAACCAGCAGTAGAAATTGTTAAATCTTCAAATAGATTTAACATTTGTAGAATAGGTAAGTGTTTTTGGCTAAAGGCTTATTGGGATTAGTTGATCCATTATGGATAGATAATCCAAAGTATTTAAGAGAAATCAAGTAATCCAAATTAATATACAAACAAGTATATCATGTAAGGGATAGGGGCGATATCTTGTCCCAACGTCTACATGGCTATGATTAGGTTGACCAAGTTGCAAGCAATTCGCACACTCACAGAGAGTTCATGAGAGTGCTAGGGAAAATTGCTTGTAGGCTTGCACAACACAAGGATACTAGGGTTAAACTAGGATGATAATAGGGGTATCGGAATATGACAATAGGGATATGGGTCGCAGGGACTACAAAGTCTACGGTCTCAAAAGCACTATGGGTGCTACCTCCCAATGATTAGTTGGTAGTATAGTTGGTAGCGCATCTCCTAGTGACAAGACAAAAAAAAGTAATGGTTTTTGAAGTTGGACAAGGGTGCTTAAGTAGTTATGGCTTAGCTAGCATCATTGTCAGAGTTAGAACTCCATGCTCTGAAGAGCTGCTTATGTAAAAGAATTTCTTCTCCGCATGCTTGTGGCGATCATGATCTTTGGCAAGATACACTTCCAAGTGTAGATATTTTATCTCTTGGTCCTTTGTCTTCATAAATTCTAGATACTATAGAGATGTCGTTTAGGTTAGCTTTGGGATTTGAATGTACACTAACAATTCTACCAGACAGAATTATCCTTTCGGTCTGCTTGGTAGGTGAGGCAATACCAGTCTTCCAATCTTTAGGAAGAGTAGAAGTGAAGTTGATGATAGAGTATAGCGGGTGATCACATGGAAAGTAGTCTCCCGCACAACATAAATTGATAAAAGATGAGATATCCTAGAAATAAAGTAATTGGGACATCCTTTGTATTAGGAAATTAAGGTCACTACCAACCAGGAAAGAATAAGTTCTGGCATGGTTTTATGAAGTTTCGGTTTCTAATGGTACCGAAGAAACTATAAGGATCATTTTGGGGTTTGGATATTTGTGTCGGATATTCTGTCAATATCTTCAACATGACAGAATTTGGTTGCCTCTTCGGATATGGTAGTCGTCGTTCGATGGATTTTGCAAGAAATTAAACTCAAAATTGGTAAAGAGTAAGGTAAGGAGAAATAATTCAGGTAAGAAAAGAACAGGTGGTTCTTTAAAGAGATAAGAAAAGGTAAAGAACATGAGCCAACAGTAAAAATAGTGAAAATTTTCTAAAAGTTGTATTCATTTAAAATACGTAAGGTCCTTAGCTAACGACCAAAGGTAGGGTTCCTACAGTTGTATGCTCTGATACCAGCTTTGTGGGCCCCGGTTACCGGGAACCTCGGTGCACCTGTGCTAGCCCAGGATCTTGTCTTGCTAGCACGACACCTTTTACAAAATGCTGAAATCATCACATACCTGCAATAAAATTTTTTAATACAATAGAGTTCAATTACAGTATGGCTCGTTTTTACAGGCTAAAAAGGCCAAATCTACAAACAAAATTGAACTCTTACCAGAGTTTAGCAAAGCGGAAACAGAAAGAAGAGTAGGGTCTCAAGGCTGTGCCCAACCCAATCAGGCAAGCAACTGGAGTCCCACCTAGCCCTTGGTCTTCACGTCAATCTTCTGGTCCTTCTGCTCATTGTCGGTATCATCCAGGCCAAACTCCACCTCGACGCCACCTAAAAAGGTGAGTGGGTGCGAGTGTGAGCGCGCAATCAAACCGCGCTCGAGAACCAAGACCTCACCTAAAGCCAAACAATGATGCAAGGCTTTATGGTGGAGGTTAGGTTCACATGTTTGCTTAAAATCAAATATGCTTATTTTTAAGTTAAGAACTCAAGACTTAGCCTTTTATAAACCAAAGACGTACTGGGCTATATATGCCGATTCTTTATATCACAAGGGTTTCACAGTGGTGACACCGTAACCTTAGCCATGGAATACGTGTCCCACGTGGCAGATCCATACCATAGCCATGGTTATGGTCTCCACAAATGGCAGACTAGCTCCCGTCGCCATGGTGAGCTATCTCCAATAATATGACGAATCCGTGTCCATATTACATAGGAGCACGTTTCCCAGGTAAATGGTGGTAGACTCACCCTCTTAGCCAAGAGGCGTGATTCCCTTGAGCTCAACAAAGGCCAGGATCCTTAGATCCTAATCTCAATCACAGGAATCATATGATTATTGACTATATTCACATTCAGGCATAAATGGTACCCGAATGCATGGACTATCTCTTTAGTTTATCGAGTTTAGGAATACTCGGAACAGGGCACAACACATCACCATAATGATGTACTCGGGATACGCACCTACTGAATAGACTGTCCAAGGCACTGATACAGTGACAGTGTAGTGTTGATCATAGGCGGTATGGTACATCTTTGCTACACTATGTATCACCAATCGTGAGCAAAGAGACTAAACCCTGTCATGATACATATCATGGTAATGATGGGACTGTACCATTGAGATACGTACTCCACATATGGTATTTGTCTAGGCCAAGTTGCATCGTTGATAGCGGCTATGCCGTTGCAATTGCACCGTTGATAGGAGCCTATACCGTTGCTTTCGCACCGTTGATAGCGTGCTATGCCGCTTGCATTGCAGATTGATAGCGAGCTATCTTGCTACAAAGGTTGACCCATCATCCTAGTACCGTATCGTTGACAACCAAGGTCAAACCCATGGACTCTAGACTTAAAACATGTCTAAGCCATTTCAAAGACTCAATAGTCAGGGAGTTTAATTTCTATACCTTAGGTTATCAAATGACAGGATAAGAAAATTTCAAGGAGAGGTTTGTATTTAGTAACACTGCTTATAATATGGAATAACTAGACTTGCTCTAGTAGCTTTTGTTAACAACATAATATACTCGAAAAATATTATTGCATGCAACCTAATATATTAAAATCAACATAATTTTAAGTAAAACTGGGTAAAGAAGAATGAATTAGAGGTATTGGCTCGCCTGCACCGAACGCGTCGAGGTCTTGTGCAGGTCTTCCAAATTTCTTACGGTCATCGATTCTATCGCATAAAAGCGAATAACATCGATGAAGACCACTACAGGAATCGGATTTATTTTCATCGGCCAAAAACCGACGAAAATAAGCTAAAAACCGACGAAAACGACTATTTTCGTCGGCCTGCCGACAAAACTACGCCGACGAAACTATCTAGACGAAAATACGAAAAATTTCGCTGGGTTCTTATTTAAAGTAACCTATTTTCGCTCGGCCTAGGTCGGCCGACGACATTAGTTCGCCGATGCACTGCGCTGTAGAGTGACGTGGTGCATATATTTTTAAATCGTCGGCGGTAAGACGAAGATCTGACCATTTGTGGCAAACAATGGCGCGTGGCGTGGCGAAATAATTTCGTCGACTGCCGATTTAAAAATAAGGAGGTGTGACGTGGCGAAGTTATTTTCATCGGCCAGGCCGACGAAAATAATGTGCTGAACGCCAGCCATATGGTCGCTTATTTTCGTCGGCTAGGCCGACGATAATAGCTTCCCGAAAATACTTGGCCCGGTGACGTGGCATTTATTTTCGTCGGCTGGCCGACGAAAATAATATTAATGTCGGCGGTAATTTAAATATGACGTGGCATTTATTTGCGTCGAGTATTTAAAATAATCGCCCATTCGGTTGGAGTGAATTTTATTATTATTATCGTCGGCGGTACGATAATAGCTTCCCGAAAATACTTGGCCCGGTGACGTGGCATTTATTTTCGTCGGCCGAGCCGACGAAAATACCGCCTACCCGGTTCGAGTGAATTTTCGCTATTATTATCGTCGGCCAGGCCGACGAAACTATCATGTGGGCCCTACACGTGTAATAGCTCAATTTATTTTTTGGGCTTATTTTCGTCGGTTGGGCCGACGATAATAGCTCCCCGAAAATTCAAAATTATGGGCGGGGCACTGAAACACCTATTGTCGTCAGTTTGGCCGACGAAAATACGTCCTGCAGCTGTTTTTATCGGCTCAGCCGATGAAAATAGGCCTCGGACGTGTTAGCGTCGACCTAATAAACAACTATCTTGATTTTAAATCGGTTTTTGGGTAAAGCGAAATAATGTTTCTAATTCCGTCGGTGTGTTTTCGGCCGATGAAAATATTTGTGACCGTCGAAAACAAATCGTTTTCCTGTAGTGGACATAGAAGATAAAATATGCATGATGCATGTAATGCACGTGGTCGAGGATGACACTCCTCACATGGGTTATTCTACCGATTATCTTAGCATAGATTTTCCTACTTATCGAGGAAGTTCTATGCGCTTTTGGCTTTTATATATATTGTGTATGTGTATGCTTAAAAAAAAATGGTACGTATCATTTTATGTTATGCACATTGTTTACTTATTTTGGACTGCTGTAGAAGTATGACTTTAAGTTATAAGATAATTCCCAATGTTATATAGTTTAAGGTATATTTTTCTATAGTTCATATATATTATTAATGCTTAAAGAAGGTTGCTTAATATTCTTCTGTGGACATAAAATGATGTAATAGTTCTAAATATATATTTTTACTAGGTTTCCAGGTATTTATAATATTTTATGGAAGTATATTCTTATATTTTCAAGATCATTAAATATTCTAAATAAGTAGAAAAACTATATTATGGATTTATCTAATAATTAAAAAGGTTAGGAATTTTATAGGAGCAATGAGGGACCTAATTCGTCGCTAGGTCGATAAGCTCTATGTTAATCCGAGAGGATATATTATCCTCACTGTATCTTCGCCCGATCATCTATCTCCAGTTCATCCCGCCGGCCGTGCTTCATCGTGCCCCGTGCTTGCTCTGTTGTTCTTCGGCTAGCTCGTCGCCAGTGTTGCTTTCCGTGACGTCATTGAGGCCGCCCCTGACACGGTTCCTTGCTGGGCCTTCGCGCGCCTCCGGTCGGCGTCAACGCCGTGCCGGGCTCTTGCGTTGTAGCGCCGCCGCCGTCACTGCTGCTCTTCCTAGCGTGGGCCGTCGTCCTACTCGTCTCCCGCACCGCGCTGCGGCGTGGGCACCGCCGACGCCGAGCTTCCTGTGACGCCGCCACCGCTCTGCTACTGGCGCCGCATGACGCCACCACACCGCGTGCCCAACGCGGCCACGCTGTCGCTGCCTAACTCCCGCGTGAGCTGCCGCCAAACCGCACACACGCGCCCGCCGAAGCCGTCAACGCCGGCCGGCCCGCCTCCAGGCGCCGCCGTCTCCTGCTTCGCCGCAGGGCTCCGCCGGCGCCGCCGCCGGCAGCCCCTCACGCCGGTGCTCTCCTTCCCATCTCCTCTCTTCTTTCTCTCTTCCCCTCTCTCTACTTCTCCTCTCTCTCTCTACCGCTGCACGTTGCTCTGCTTCTGGCTAAGCTTTATAAGCCACACACGCTGAGGAATGAGATAAGGATGGGAAAAGAGAAGATATTTAGGTTACTTTGCATTTTAGTCCCCTAGGTTTCTTATAATTTCATAAAACGTTATGGGCCTTCACAAACTATAATAAAAATATATTTGAACTCCATAAATTGTGAGGGTTCCGTTTTTATAATTCATTTTGAGATTAGATGAATATTTATTTCCTAAAATTTCTAAATCATTTTACTATGCTTGCATTAGTCACAAATAATTTTTGTCACTAGAAAATATGTTGTAGGCAGGTTACTTAGCTGCGAAGTAACCTAGCTGATTTAGATTTTCTTTATCACGAAAGTAATTTAGAATTAGGATAAGGGCCAAAAGAGATATTTTGGAACTTTTATATTTTAGTCCTTAGCTTTATATAAAATTTCATGAAGATATTAATAGGTTTTCTTCGTCATCAAGTAAGGATAAGATTGAGAGATATTTTAGATTTTATTACATTTTAGTCCCCTTAGGATAAGATTGAGAGATATTTTGTGACTTTTACATTTTAGTCCCTAAAGTTATTTGATTATTCAAGAGAGTATAATAAAAATATGTTTTGGGTTATTAAATATCACTATTTCATTTATTTGATTCATTTTGATGTCTTATAAATATCTATTTTATACGAGCAATAAATATCATTTAATGTTCCTCATTATCGGCAAACCTTAGAATTATCAGAACATACAATTTTAAATTACAAATAGGTCCATAGTTATAATTTAATTGATATATGGACATGATTTTATTTTTATGTTAATACATAATTTCTTTGAATTGTTCAAATTTTATTTTAAATAGTCGATTGACTTGTGATTTATTATTATTTTTATCGTAAGTGAAAATGGGGTGTTACACTTTAGCAGCATTATAAGGACATGATATCTTCCCGTTCTAATGTGAGCTCATTTTACTTCTACTGTAAACATAAGCAAAACTTACAATATATAGTCAATTTGTATTCATAAGCTGAAAGCCATGCTAGTCACTGTGCAACAAAGGCACACCAATTTTTTAGCAAGACAGGAGCTAAATTATGCAAAAAAGGGATGTGTGGATCCGATGTGGTCTTGACTCCTATTTGTAATAATAGTAGAGATATACCCCATGTAATCCTGGATGGTCGTTTTAAAAAATAACAATGAAGTAATCCAATGCTCCCTGGTATGTTTGACGCCTGCTGGTTCAAAAAATCAATTCATTCATCTATTCCTCCAATCAAACAGAGTCATATGAGGCCTGGAAATTACTCCATTTCAGCAGGAAACATAAAGAATTTGGATAGATTTTGTGTTCCTGATGACAAGTTTTCAAGAATTATTAGTTTAAAGGAGTAACAGAAAGTGTTTTGATCAGGTGAACTAAAACTATTGTTACAGTGAAGAGCATGTTGTGGGCAACATCTAGTAAGAAAACTAAATCTAAACATCTAGTAGGGAATTGAATCTATCTTTGGCAGCCAGAAATCTTTAAACGAGCTAAATGGTTATAAAACAAAACTATTATTACACCCTGGAGAACTTTAGCAGCATGTATGAGGACATGGCGGAGGGAGGAAGCCATGGCGCAGAGGGAGGAGGTCACGGCGCGGCCGTGCGGGGCGTCGGGAGCGGGAGGAGGCGACACAGGACGTCGAGAGAGGGGATGGCGTGATCTGGGCTCGTGCCGCCGGCCGGACCTGCCACCATCGCCCTGCCCTCTCCCTCTCTTCCCCCTCGCGGCTGCGGCCGAGGCACATGAGGGAAGCGGCTGGTCGGGGCGGAGGAAGACGGGAGCAGGGAGACTACACCGGATCTAGAGAGGGGGGCGAAGGAGGGAGGTGGCGGCGTCGGCAGGAGACGGAGATGACGGCTAGGGGAGGAGGAGGGGAGGGGGTGTTAAGGGCTGCGAGGCAATTGGGGGGCGATGGCGGCGGTGGAGGTAGGAGTTCAGCGGCACGTGAGACATCGGGAAGCTAGGGAGGAGGCCGTGGAGACGCGGTGGGGGAGTAGGCGGCCCGCTGCCGTGGAGGATGGCCACGGAGGACGGAGCAAGAGGTGCAATGAGGAAGAGGCGAAGGCGGAGCAGATCGGTGGATTGGTGGAGAGGAGGAGGCGCGGATCGGTGGGAGGCAGATGGGCAGGGGTCTCGCACGTGGATTGGTGGAGGAGGAGGAGGCACAGATATGTGGGACGCAGATGGGCGGGGGTCGACGCACTTGTGTGTGGATTGGTGGAGAGGAGGACGCGGATCGGGGTGCGGCAGCCGTTAGATTAAATTGAATGGTTTAGATTGCTTTGATGAGACATCACTCATCAGCATAACAGCCTTTTTAAGAGTAGAGATGCGTAGCCAACAATTGTGAAACAGCCTATTCTAGGCCTCTATTTAAAATTTTCAAAAACTACAAAATTTTGATTTTCATTTCCAATAATTACTATTTATTTTCTAAAAATCCCCAATTTCAAAATGCAAATCCAACCTAAAAGCAATTTCAAACTTTCTAAATTCAAAATTCAACTTTAAATAGCAAACTCAAATTCTAATTCCAAATCCTTTCCTAAATTCAATAATCATCTTAATTGTTGAATCTCAAAAAGCAAATTTCAAAATCCAATTTGAATTTTAAAATTCAAATTCTAATTTCAAATTCTAAATTCAAATTATCTTCTAAATTCAAAATTTTGTTTAAAATCTAAAAATCTCTTTTTGGGCTTAGCCTAGTTCTAGCCCAGCCAAACCTAGGCCCGACCAGTCTTGCCCATTCGGCCTAAATTTGAGCTAGCCCTCTCTCTCTCTCTCTCTCTCTCCGCATCGCTAGTGCGCCGCGTGCGTCCTGTCTGCGCCAGGGTTGCCCCCGTCGCGCCGCCTGCACCACGCCACCCACTGTCATGTTGTTCCCTCACACCCCGTGCACCGCTGCCGCGTCACCCGACTCTGCCTTTGCCAGGCCGCTACCCACGCTGCGCAGCCTCGCTACCATGCCACTCGCACAGGCCTCGCGCCCTGCCCCTTCTCTGTCGTGGCCGTTATCCCATCGCACTACTCCCACGCCACACCGACTCACGACATTTCAACCCCTCGCTACAGGACATCTCTCTCCTCTCTCCTCAGCTTGGCCCCGAATTGCCCCTCCTTCCGCCATTGTCTCCGCCGAGCTCGGATTCTCCCCCTTTTCCCTCGCCGCTAACTCGGTACATCATCGGCGAATTCCTTGCGTCCCTAGATCCTCTAGGTGCTGCCCCTCACGTTCCTATTTTCAATTTTGGTCAGGAACCACCGGAGCTCCCCAGTGACAACGCCCCTATTTCTGCCGCCATCCCCTCCACGGTGCCAGCTCGACTCCGTCTTTCTCTAAGCTCGCCGTCATCTCAGGTAGCTCCCTAGTATTCCCTAGTTGTTCCCCGCAATGGCGAACTGGGTGCCGCCCCTCCCTTAACCAGATAAGCATGCTCACGTAGTTTCCCGCCATCCACGCCCATGGCACCGCCATCCTGGCTCGTCGCCAGAGATGTTCGGCCAGGACATCCTAAGCCCCTCCTAGCCTATCTCATCCCAAGCATGAACCACTAGAATAGTGAACCGTAGTGCAGTCAATCCTCTACGGAAGGTTCACCAGAGATCTGCCGGAGTACCCAACGATCCGTCGCTCGATTGACATCACCCAACGCCGGCCACGAGACGAGTCGCTGACAGGTGGGACCCATGTTAACAATGATTAGCATTTAAATCTCCCACGCTTAGCATTGTCAGCCACTAACATGTGGGCCCGCGATCCCACCTGTCATATTAGTTGAGTCGTATCCTGGTTTACGCCTTCAGTTCGTGGGCTTGCTCAGGCCCCTTCTGCGCTCATGGACTAGACCATCTTGGGCCGTAAATTGTTAAATTCGGCCCATTCATGTTTATGATTTTCAGCCTTTTCCAATTTTTATAATTCCAGAAAGTATTAATAATTTTCTAAAAATAGTAAATCAACAGGCTAGATTGAATAAATAAAACTTTGCACAGTAACCCATTTCTTACCTCTGTAAAATAACAGTAGCCCTAATTCCACCTTTTTGAAAAATACTTTGAATATCCTTTCTATTTAATTAAATTAACTTTTGATTTCCATCAATCTTGACAAAATTTCAGAAAATACTAGATGTAGTTTTTAACCCAACAAAATTTTTCGAACAATTTTAAATACATTATTGTTCCTTGAATAATTATTAGTAGCTATTTAAACCTTTTCCTTAAAGATAAATATTGTTGTAAATTTGTTAGATTTAATTAAAATACTGGTTAAACTCTAAAAATTCCCAAATTTTCATAGAAACATTTCAACTCAGAAACACTTTAATAAAATATTAAATTCATTTAACCTTTGGTAAAGGTTAGCAAAATAAAAGAAAAACCCTAAAGGCTTTAAGGAATTAATATTTTAATACTTTAATTATTTCCAAAAATTATTTTCTAGTAAGGACAATAATACCTAAGGGTATCTAGAGCATGTTCATTCATATCATGCGACGACACGTAGGATCCTTGTATTGATATTAGTATTTCCATTCGTGCATTCATGCATCATTCCTCTTGCATTTGTTTACAAGGAGATCCCCCTTTACCAACACATGAATGTGTTGTTAAAAGCCCATATAAGCATTGTGAGGATCTATACCAACGCATTTAAGATGCGTGGCCACTAGGGCCGTTGCGAGGATCTATCGTCACACATGTAAATGCGTTGGTAATGGGAGAATAATGCGTTGCGAAGATATATCGCCACACTTGTAAATACGTTGGTAATAGGAGAATAATGCGTTGCGAGGATCTATCACCACATGGATTAATAATAATATTTTGACAATTTATTTATTTCACAATATTTTAAATAACAGAAAGGGATAATTAAGTTCAAACCCTCATATATATATATATATATATATATATATATATATATATATATATATATAAAAGCATATATATATATATATATAATAATAATAAATTGAAGTTGTTACATTACACACACGATAACATCCGAAATAATATTGTATTCGATACAGTAATAACTTAAAAAATAAATAATAAAATATTTCAATAAATAATCATTTGTAAGTCTGATCAACTTGTCTCTTTTTTTATTCAGCATGTCCTTGGTGTGGTCTCAACTCCTTTCTTTGTATTCCGCATGTCTTTAACAGCATCATCCATTTATCTTCTCAGCATGAAAAATTTATTATAGTTAATGAAGCATTACGAAAAAATGCACTATCAAAGTAATATAATTAAAAGGAGCATCATACAAGAGTTGAGGGCCATGCAGTGCTTGATCCAACCGCATGAGCCAGTCTAGTTTATATAGATACATACATGTTCACATAATTAGCAATCTAATATAAAATTTGATAAGAATCATGTATCATATAACAAGGATTAATTGGATAGCAAGTTACCAACAACCAAAAGTTCTTGTATTTCAATTAGAGCAGCTACATAAAGAAACTTCTTATTATTTTGGGCATCTCCAACAATGGCCGTAATAGTGATTTACGGACGCGGTAGCATTTTTACGGACGCTGCTGGAGGAGGTTGACGGTAGCAAATTTGTGGACGGCAATACGGACGGCAGCATTTTGAGAGTGCAATAGTGATATGGACGCTGCTAGAGAAGGCAGAGATATGGACATGGCCACAAATTTGTGGACGGTGGTAATAGTGATACGGACGGCAACAAATATAAAGCACTGCTGAAGTCATCGATCTATCTTCTGATCCTACAAATGAAGTCACATAACATTTCAGCTTTATGGCATAATTATAGAAAAATAAGCTTTCTAAAATTAAATAGCAAAAACAGGAGAAGTGTGTATCCTACTGTTGAATCCAATTGCTACATCCACCCAAATCTTGACATGTCTAACTTGTGAATCTCAGTAGACAAGCTGAATAACAGTAAAAGCCCACACTTTCATGCAAGCCGTTAAATTAGTAAAGCTCAGAAGGTACGAGACATGTTCTGTTATCTATCTTACAGGTTTGGCTACAAATTACTAGTACTATCACATTTGTAGTTCCTCAAACATCCATAAGGAAAAAACAACAGGGACAAAAAGAAAAGATACTAGCAATTTTTTTCTGATAATGGCCAAACTGTACAAGATCCCAAACTAGGCAACAATATCTTTCATCAATACATCGTTATAGAATAGAGAGCACAAAACAGAAAAACTTACTATTAGGGCGAAGCAGAGTGTGTTTAGGATCAATATACTCAAGTGGACAAATCATTACTGGCTCCAGTTCAGTATTATACACCAAATTCATCAGCTGTTACAAAGACTCACATGTACTTACAAAGACTCCTCAATATATAATTTCAGAAACCATAGAACCGTGTGGATTAACCACTGCTAGCCTACTCCAGGAGAGGTAGGACAAATTAACAGAGAACTTGTCACCTGAATTGCTACACTAAATTAACAGAGTTCAGTTAACAGAGAACTTGTCACCTGAATTGTCACCTAAAGTCTTTTAATGCAGCCTAGTCTTGTGATTCAGTGAAACCAATTGAATAAGCATTACACCGAACATGGTGTGGATGCTACCTAGAATGCATAGAAGACAATATTACCTTAATGGCCTAAAGGTACCTGGCAATGTCTTACGCAAGCATGCTCATGAACGCACCCCACTCTTCCTCAAGAACAATTCACTGATCCTAGAGGACATACACATCTTGAAATTTCAATAAGAGCTACCAACGCTGCATATCCATCTTGAAAGACAAGCTGTAAGCAATCACAATAGAAACACTGAAAATGTAACCTACCAAGGGAGCCGCTAGCAGAAGGTAATTCTGCAGAACAATATACATATAGAAAATGATTAGTATCCTCTACATTATTATAAACAAAAATTAAACTCCACCAAATCATGCCAAAAATGTAAGAACAATCTCCTGAACTAAGCTGCTGAACCAAGCAACTCCATCGAGCTAACAAATATTCTTGGCAAATCCCAAGATGGGGAAAGGAATTCCTAAATCACACTGGCAGGGTGGAAGTGGGATCGAACCTCCTGGCTTTCGAGGCTTGTCTCCTCCTCGTAGGTGAGTGCATCGAGCACCCTGACATCGAGCGGGAGAATCCGGATAGCAGGGACATTTGCGACGAGGAAAAGGTTGAGAGTGGGAGACGCGAGTGTGATATGGACGTGGGGACGATCGCAGGGCCGACCCGGGAGGACGGGATCGGGGGAAGACGGTGGCGGCGGCTGGTTCCCGTTGAGGCCGTGGCAGCAGGGGGCAGGGGCACGGGGCGAGCGCAGATCTCGTGTCTGAATTCCTCCATTGCCCTCCCGGGTGGTTGTCGTCGTCGTCACAGGGCACAAAGGAACTACCGGATTCGGCCACCCCACTGTGGACGGCCTCACCGTGGAGGACTTCGGCCCCGCCATGGATGACCTTAGGGCCGGCGGATCTGGTCGTCCCGGTCGTGGACGACCTTGGGGAAGCTGAATTCGGTCGCCCCACCGTGGAAGTCTTCACTGGTGTTGGATCCGGCCACCCTCGCCGTGGAAGACTTCATCATTGTATCTGCCTGCTCCCGTATCGCCAATGGAGCCCTAGCCGGTGTAGCCATCTCCAGACTAAAGAGAGAAGAGAGAGGGAGAGGAGGGGGACCAGGTGTGGCGGCGACAGAAATCAAAGGGAGGTGTGACTGAAATAACGAGAGGGAAAAATTAGAAGGCTAGCGCTCATTTTTTCGCATCTCTTTGTTGGGGACATAATACAAGCATTTGGGTCATGGGTATCTCGCAACGCATTTTTGAAGCGTTAGTCCCAATGCGTTTGGATATGCATGTTTCTCTTGTAGTGTTTTTAGCTTATCTGTCTTATTTCTTATTTGTTTATTTAACTTATCTCGTAATTTCAAGAATTTTTCGAGATGGTCTCGAGAGTCGGATGCCATTGGTTTTTAAGATTTAAGGAGCTTTTAAACACACATATGAGATAAAAAAGGATTTAAAAGTAATAAAAAATTAAATAAGTCAAAATAAGCCACGTCTTATCTGACTTATTTAAATCCTAAAAACCAAGGGCATCCGACTCTCGAGGCCACCTCAGAAAATTTTCGAAGTTATGAGATAAGTCAAATAAGCAAATAAGAAATAAGACAGATAAGCTGAAAAGAACAGGCTCTTAGCTTCCTCTGCCGAGAAGATTCTCTAGGGACAACCATAACAAACATGTCCTTCTCCACAACGGAAACAAACAGCATGGTTTCTATGTGGGAAATTCTTCTTCTTTTTTTTTTCGAGAACTCTCATCGCGGTACAGTTGTAGTATCTCAAGTGCGCAACTCACACCTCACACACGCACACACTCCCTACCCACGCACAAGACTGAAACTACTACTGCACATATAGCATCAGGGCACAGAGAACGGACCAAAATCCCTTACAACTTTTATTCCAGGAATTAAACCCGACAAGGTGCGACACCCAGAGATCGAACTCGTGATCACCTGGGTGGGCGAGCTTGTGCACAGCGCAGCTAGCCAACCGAGCGCTGCTCGGTTGGCTATGTGGGCAATTCATCTGGTAATGATTCCCTTACAGATATAGCACATAACTCTAAGGTACTGCACATCAGGCATCTTCTCAAACAGTTCTGCCGGCATCTTAAGTCTTCCTAGGCTGTGATCTTGTGGTTTGTGTCAACGTCATCAGCTTTGTCCTTGGAACATGTGACTTTGAGTCTCCCGAAAAAGGCTCTCTCCTTTTAATTCTCTTTTTCTTTGACTCTTTCATTTCATTCCTTCTTTCTTCCACTAACAAAACTTTATTGATGAGGGTCCTCATGTCTGAAAAATCAAAGCACACCAACTTTATCTGCAGGGCCTCATGTAATCCTTTAAGAGCATCCACTGGAATCGGGTATTACAACCGGTTCCAAACCCCCTTCACAACCGGTTTTGGAACCGGTTGTAAGCCACCGGGAGTAATACCCCTGGGTATCACAACCGGGTCCACGAACCAGTTATGGTGTTAGCAAAAGTTAGAAATATATTGGGAGAAGTGGGATTCAAACCCAGGACCTCACACCCCTCCTCGAGACCCACGCCTCACCCTTCTAGCCAATCCACCCACGCATGCTCTCTGATGAAAGTAGGACAAGCATTCCTTTTAGTATTTCAAAAATAGAGCTTCTACAACCGGTTGGGGGCATGAACCGGTTGGGGTATGAACCGGTTGTACAACCCAATTTTTACAACCAGTTCGTATCTCCAACCGGTTGTAAAAGTCCACAACTGGTTGGCGACATGAACCGGTTATAGAAGCTCTCTCCTAGCTCCTGGCCTAACGAATCGATACTGGTGCACTATCACAACGGGTTCGAAATGAACCGGTTGTGATGGGTTTTTTAGACCGGTTGTGATACCCATTTCTCTAGTAGTGATCTCCAGCATATACTCTAAAATCATATCTCTATACACTCCCTCTAAACCGCTATTCGTTCTCTATATTTTCATTCTCTCTAGCAGAATCTCTATCCAGAGAAAATATAGATGCTAACATAGAGAGCCTCTAAATTTAGAGGCTAAGAGAAAGAAACTCTAAATTTAGAGACTAAGATAGAGACTCTGCTGGAGAACGAGACACTCTAAATATAGAAAAGATTCTATTTTAGAGGCTCTGCTAGAAATGCTCTAAGGAATTTCTCCATCTTCTTAGCTTCAGTGTTTACGTCCTCTGGAGCATATCGAGATAGGCAATTAAACCTATTTAGATACTCCAATACAGTTCCTTCTCCCTATTTGAGGTTTCTAGCTCTCTTCTTTTACGACATTTAATTGCATCTAGGATATGATTAGCCCTAAATTCTGTTTTAAATTCATCCCACGTAATATTTTCTCTGTGGGGCTTCATATTCTCATAGGAACACCGTCAAGCAGCAGCTGATCCTGGCAATTGATGTGAAGCGTAGAGCACTTTTTCTCGCTCACTGTATTGAAATGTTATAAGCTTTCTCTCAGTTATCACAAATCCAACCATCTGCCTCAAGTGGGTCTTCAGCACTTGAAAATGTTGGTAGTTGCTTATAGAAGTCTGATCACTTTTAC
This sequence comes from Olyra latifolia, assembly GCA_036346145.1. Taxonomy (NCBI): domain Eukaryota; kingdom Viridiplantae; phylum Streptophyta; class Magnoliopsida; order Poales; family Poaceae; genus Olyra; species Olyra latifolia. The sequence goes on along the minus strand of CM070529.1, from coordinate 37,098,122 downwards.
TGAAGTCTCCACCTGATTCCTTTCCATTCTTGCTAACACTTGTGCTATGGTTGCATTTTCTGGCTCTACAACCGGTGGACTTGTATACTGATTATTGGTATTATCCCCTGACGTCTTGCCAACTGGGCTCACTTTCTTAATCTACAGCGGTTTGAAACAAAACATCCAATAAGAGGGACTGGTTAGGGATAAGGATAGAAGGAATTAAGGGTGAGAATCTGCAAGAACAAAATTCCAAGGGGTAAGATCAAAACCTCAATTAGGTTGAAATGGAAGGTAAACGAACAAAAACAATACATAAAATACATTAACAAAACATATTTCTATCCGAGTTATAAACGAAAAACCCCTAGTGATCTCGTTTTTCATACTTCTATGTTGAAATTTTAACTACTTTACTAACAAATTAAGGGGTAAATACAACTCTCTAGGTGTTTCTATTAATAACATGTTTATTAAGGTCATTCAATTTTTTACTTCCTACTCCTATGACAATTTTGTTACCTAACACTTTTGACCTTGGTAGAGTGGTATAAATTTTATTATAGCATTTCATATAATTAGCTATAGGTGACAAATTTTTAGGGTTCAAAGTTAGGTGTTCATGGGTAAATTATGAAAAAGGCTATAAATTAAGCTAATGACTTAGGCATCTTACAAATTTTCCGTTAGATATGCCTATTTTTAACTTACAATTATTACATATACCAACTTCTTATTGAATTTCACGGCTTAATTTCCTCGGAATTTGTTTTATTTAGAAAACTTTTTATAAAAACAAAGTAACATTTCCTATTAGTAAAATTTATTTTTAATCTTCAAATAAGAATTTGACTTCCCAGATATAACCCTAATTGCTAACCAATACTATGGTCATCCTAGGTCAAACAGTGCTTGATACCGTCTCTATGGGGAACCGTTTCTGCAACATAAAATGTCACCACTGCACAAACATCCAGAATTCAGCTGTGCACAGATACAGTATCATCTTGCAATGTTAATTTATATAACAAAAGTACAGTTATAGTGAAATTAGGGCCTATTGGCTGAATTTTATAGACTCTGTCTTACAGAAACTTTATTTACTTATTACAGACAAAAGTTCAGCCCACTGCATAGGCAAGCCTAAGCGTAGGGATGACCTAGGTGTCGCATATTCCCTTCATAGAATTTCTTTTTTACAATCACCATCCAAAAGATCATCTTCTGTGAGATCTGGACGTAGGACTACCCGTTGGAATGGGCAGCCCGCATGAAAAGCGGGTGAGTACAAAAATACTCACAAGCCTTGTGCAGAAAATGCTATTAACTAACATGAACGTTGAATTATTAAGGAGTGGAACCAGGTTTCACTCAAACTCCTAATCACCTACTTAATATCAACTCTTGTGATGACCATGTCATAAGTTTAAAAACCATTCCACCTATTTCTTTTTCTTCCTAGAAGTTTGGATCAAATTAGGGTTATTTTAGTTATCCAACCAGTTACCATATTATAACTCCTATGCTCAAGATTTATATCTAGTCAGGTCTACCCTTAACCTAACAGTAACAGAAAATATAAACAGTGATGAGAGAGTAACATATAACAGAAACATAAACAACATCTAGCAGAAATATAAATAAATAAGGTACGAGGGAAAATCTACTTAAGCCCTGATATCTAGGATCACCCATTAACATCGCTTCATATACGGGAAGCACGGTCCATCGATTATTTGTTTGTTTTAGTTCTGTAGAACCTGCCAGCTTTACCTATATGATGCTTATAACATGTGCGTGGTTGAGACACCGAGAACATGACACAACGCCATCACACTAGTTTATGCCCAATAGATACAAGCTCCCTCCATCACCACAGAGCTTGCTCATTCGGTCAAATGTACCGGGCGCAGTGCCCTGAAGGGAATCTACTGTTTGTTCAAGCTGACTAACAACCTCAGGGGTTGCTCAGCGACTGCACTCCACATCTGTTGCGGAATCCTCATGATAAATGTGCAGGGCACATTCAGGTCCAATTTCTCAGTCATATGGATAGACGCTTGTGGGGCCTGTCCTGCCACCACTTGATCTGCACTAGTCCCTAGATCAGTACACTAGCGCACATCATTTACATAGCCGGATCATTTCATACAAGCGGAAGACTTATATTACATTAAGTACCTAATTAAGCCCGAAGGCTAATAAATATTACAACACGGCGTATTGGCTTAAGAACAATAAAAGATCAGAGTGCGATAAAAGATCCAAAAGAGTCTCTTGCCGGCTATGCCTAAGCAATCGACTAGAGAGACGCCCTAAGCCTCGACTTGATTGTCAGCGAACTCCTATTCATCATCTTCATGGCAAGCATATTTGTCTTGCTTATACTCACCATCTAAAAGAGTATATGTATGCGAGGTCAGTGTCATTCAAACACTGGCGAGTTAACACCCAACCTAATGCATTTAATGGTAGAGGTTCCAAAGGAAAGGTTGGGAATTGTTTTGTTTTGCAAAAAGCAATTTTAGGAATCAAAACCTATGACTTAGCAGTTTTAACAAAGTTTTACTTTCAATGTTTAATTCCAGAGATTTAGTTCCAAACCATAATCTATCCCATCCCATGGTAGTTTCTATGCACTCTGCCAAACATCTCCTTCCTTCCGCCATCATATTCCGGGTTGGCGACCCGTTGTGAACCACAACTCTACTGGATTTGTCGGTCCAGTAAGTGTGATTAAATCACCCTGAGGTGACGTCCCAAGCCGGACCTTCGTAGAGTGGGTTTCCCATCAAAGGGCTGGTTTCGCAAACCACCTCATGTGACCCCCAACTCCTACTACCGCACAATGGCCACGCGTTGTGTCAGAACCACTCCCTCAGGCTAGTGGCAGCGTTCTCCCGCTACGTGTATGTCTCCGTGCTCCTGCTAGGGCGAGCCCGCACTCCACCCTATCACTGCACCTGCCCAAGATAACTTCCTTCTCTAGCTCTCATAGCCTCTGCTACAAAACTGTACCGAACCCTGTCCGTACAGAACCATAACCACAACCAAATACACCACACACTGGCATGCCAGGCCCAATATCCAGTTATCCATGTTTTTGTATATTCATGTCCGGTGAATATCGGTTCACCGTTTCGAGGCAACTTAAGCCTAAAATAATTATTGGACCTAAGCAATGTGTAAACAAGATTTTAACCAGACTTAAGAGTCTAATAACTGTTTTGATCCTAAACCAGGTTAATTCAAGGATTGATCGTCAAGGCGATCAAGTTGTGATTTGACTAACAATGATCATCAACACAATCATTAAGGGTATCGACAGTCCAAAAGAGCAGGCATGATATATCATGAATTTAACAAGGTAGGTACTGATAATTAAAAGCATGCAATTGATACTTAAAAGAAAATAATTTAATAAAAAACTGGGATCAATATGATCTAATGAATGTTAAGCGGCACAGGCCCGACATCAGTGAGGTCTTCTTCTCGCTCTCTGAAATGTCCTTATGACTCCTCAGCGTCTATTAACGAAATGTATTCGAAGAACAATAAATAAAGCAGCAATGTGCAATAAGAAAACATGATGCATGGAATGCAACTCGCTTAGCTAAGCGATCGAGGACTGACGTTAAGTCTTAACCTAGATATCGAGGAAGTTCCATGATCCTGCTACTATATAGTAACTTACAAAAAGATAACGGTGGTGTGAGCGTTATGAAGATGATATGCGAATGATGCATAATGCTACCCCTAATAGTTTGCCCAGAGTTTAGCAAAATAATTATACGCGGAAGATAGTTTTGTCAAAAGTATTCCTTCATCACCTCAAGGTAAATTACCTACTATTTTTAGGGAATAAGGGTTGCTGTCAAAATAATCATATTAATAATCATTGGTTGGGCCTTTATTTAAGGTTAAAAGGATATAATTATAGTGTGATCAATATTTACTAAATGATGGAATATTAGCGTGCTGCAATTAAATATTTTTGTTTGGTCCAAAATGATTTCTACATTTTCTAGAGTTTTCTTGGATTTTTATGAAGTCATTAGCTATTTTAATTAATCATTATTCCTTTTTAGGTTTATTTCTAAAAGAAATTTCTAAAAATAGAACCATGAACTAAAAACAGTGGCACTATTCTATTTTTCTGTTCATGATTTGTCTTCCATTTAGGTTTCCATGGATTTAGAATATTATTATAGTTAAATAAATTATTAGATTACATAATGCTAGGATTAAAAATTGCTACAACTAGGATTAAAAACAGTGGCACTATTCTATTTTAATAATTTATTTTCTTTACTAAACAGTCGGGTTTAATATATTTTCTAGGTTCCTTGCCTGATGTAGTATTTATAGAAACAGTTTCATGAATTTTAAACATCGTTTACTATTTTAAATAAATCCTAAAGTTGCAATTTAAATGTTTGGGTAAATTGCAAAATAGGCGAAGTGGGCTAGCCTTGGGCCGGATTCGATGCTGGTCGTAGGCAGCCACGGAGGCGGCCCAGCTTGGCCCAGAGCATAGCCCACAGGGCACCTGCCGAAAGCGGCCTTCCTAATTACGCGAAGACTAGTTGAAAGCGTAAAACACGATTTACGCTATCACTAATTGACAGGCGGGACCCAGGGCTCTCAAGTCAACCACAGCCACATGGCTACAGCCACAACGCCACAGTGGAGGTCGTCTTCCACCATGGGCCAGTCAGGCGCAGCGGCCATTGACGGCCGAGGCATGGTGGCGCTGGCAGGGGAGGTCCCGGCGGCAAGGTCTGGCCGCCGAAACGGGATCCCCACGCACCAAATGGCGTTGCTGGCGAGGCCTACGGTAGCCAACAGCGGCGGCGCGACGAGCTCTCGTGGCGACCGGCAAGGAGGATCGCCACGACAATGAACTAGCCCGGCTACAGCGTAACCCATGGGCTCAAGAGCATCTATAGGGCACTAAGGAGGTACCTTCGGCAATGGAGAAGGCGGAGACGCACTGAAGGCGGCCGGCGACAAGCAGGACGGCGGCGGCCAAGATGAGGAACATGTCGCCAGAGGATTCCGGTGTTCGGCATGCAAAATTGAGAGGGGGAGATGGTTAGAGACATGCCGAGGATGCTCCATGCTCAAGGAATCGACAAGTTGCTTACCGGTGCGGCTAGGATTCGAAAGGGGGTACTTCAGCCCGGCGGGGAGGACTTCGCCGATTCCGCGAGCTCCAGGACGCCTCGGCTCGATTGCTCTGGGGACGTTGGCGAGGAGGAGATGGGGAAGACATGGCTGCGAATTGGCGGCTTGGAATGCACCGTGGTGGATGAAGGCGGGCGGCCAAAGCGAAATAGGGGAGAAGGGAGATTACGAGCTTCGGCTCGATTTGTCTGGGTGCAAGTGGTCTCATGGTGGCTTAGGGAGAAGGGTGGCTTCACAGCGAAGCCACAACGCGGTGGAACTACGAAGCTTCCGAGGAGAGCTAGAGAGGAGGAGCTTGTTTGCCCTAAAGGCAGAGATGGAGTCGGGGCACGAGCCGAGCAGGCTGGTGAGGTCTTGGCCTTGAGACAGGCTGACCACGGGATGTCGTGGCGGAGGAGGCGGCCAGGCGCGCTAGTCGAGAAGCAAGTCTACCACGAGAGAGAGAGAGAGAGAGAGCGCGGGAGGAAGAGAGAAAGCGAGAGAACCGAGAGACCGAGAGAGACTTGGGAGAGACTCGGGAGAGAGAGGGGTGAGTGGGAGAGAGAGAACATGAGAGAGGAAGGTAGGGCCCACTGCTCATTATCAACTTTAAAATTTATATTTTAAGAATGGATTCAAGGAAGTGGATGGGAAATTTAGGTGGATTTTTGGGGTTTTTATTTGTTGCTAATATTGGGGCATAGCTAGATTTGGATTTGAATTCAAATTCATGTTTTGAATGAATTTGAATAAAGATTTTTCATAACAAGAGTGATTATTATTTTTAGGGTTTGTTTTCGTTAGGTCTCAAGGGCTAGGTTCAATTTTAACCATATAAGGATCAACTTCACTAAGTGAATGCTTTTGCATATATGTTTATATATTTTAAGTGCATCAACTTAGAATTTTATTTCTAGGTTTAGTTCAAGTATTGTGCAACATATATTGGATTTTGCTAATATGATTTGAATATGACCCCATTTTTATTTATGATATGTTAAATTTATCCTCAAATTACAAAAATTAACTTTAGAGCCTAGTTAAAACATAATTCAAAAATAGGGTTTTTAAATTAATGAGTTTTATTATGGGCATAAATTCTAAATTGGGTTTTATAACAAACAAGTAGTTCCTGTATGTGGGTGTTATGGTTTTCAAAAATATAGTTACATACGAATATTTCCCTGATTTGAATTCAATTTGAAAAATTTTGGGGCCAAATTACCTAACCATAATAACAAATTTTTAAAATTTAAAAATATCCCAAATCCGGGCTGTTACAACGTAATTGTGCTACATCGCAGTGGCAAAAGAGTAGTATCTTTATACGCTTCAGGTAGGAACTACACAACAAAGTCCCATCTCATATATGGACACTTTCCATCAATTTCACAACATTGTCCTCACATGGGAACTTCTCATCATATATGTCCAAATAGCTGGTCACATGTGAGAACCTTCTCCCTCATCTACCTTAGCAAGAGATAGCACTTCATAACCCGGTCACATGCCGGTTATAATCACAACTCACAGGTGATCATCAATAGCAAGCCCTAATAATGAGATTGGGAAATTCCCACTAGAATTTTGTTAATTACCTTAGTTATATCTTTTACCATGAGTTATTCTTCCATATGTGATTATAATTTTAATACTAATCTAAACATTCATTCCCACTCAGTGGTTCTGAGTGATATGATAATCTAGTCTAGGTGATTGTCAAGATGAATATGGCCTACAAGTAATAAAACATACTACCACCCTAGACAGGATATCATTACCACCAATCAATTTTTATTAGGATTGTTTACTCAGATAATTTATGTACAAAAATAAATATAGAGTGCACCCAATGCATACTTAATTGTAGATGGGATTGATCTGTGAGATCAAAGAGCACATGACTTGCCTTTCGATTAGGATCCTTGGGTGTTATCTTGGCTTTGATTCTTTCTATGTTGTTCCACTTTCTTGATTCTCTAGGCAATTCATCCAACTCCTCTGCTTCTAATCCGACTTCTTTTCCTCAAACTCCAGCTCCTTCCTTTGTCTTGCATTCCTCGACGATCTCTCTTTCTCTATTTCTATTTCAAATTATTCAAGAATTTAAATATAATCTAGCATAATCTTTTTTTGCCATAAGAATATCGAGCCTTATATAAATTCATCCCCTTTCTATTTGCTAGAAATATAATTTTATAAACAATTGGCAAACTTTGGACTTTAGGAAAATACAAGGTTATACATGTATATTTTATTAATTTCTATATGTCAAATTCCATAACAAAATTGTCAACGATTGGAAGATAGATTCCCCGTCAAGCTTACTTGTTGATTGAGGAACCAAACAACCCTTTCCTACCAAAAGGTTTTCGTCGTAGATGCACAGATTCACTAAGATGAAGACTAGATTAGACACAGAGATTTATCTAGGTTCAGACCTCTCAGAAAGAGATAATAACCCTACTCTAGTTGCATAGATGCGTTTTTGTTATTACTGGATAGGATGTTGATGTGAATCATGATGATACCCTCCCCCTCCTCTTGGAGGGGGTATTTATAATACAGAGTACACGCTGTCTAGACCCTAAACGACCAAGAAAACTATCTAGACAGAATCCTACCCGACCTAACCAAAAATAACTACCTCGCCACCCAAAAAAATCTATATCCGGAAGTCTTCGTGCTCTGGATATAGAAGAAAATCAAAGGCGGTTAGGGATCCCGGGCCGATGTCTTGAAGTACTAGCTCAAGGCCCAGGATGATCTGTGTAGCAGCCCATAAGCAAGAAGCCCACTCCCGAGCATCACAGCTGGGGTATTGAAGCGGGTATTGAAGCGAGCCCTTGAACCGAGCATGCCATACTCACGCCGCCCTTCCCGAGCATGCACTCAAGGGACGAGTCGTGCATAGGGCCTAGCAGTCAGTATATTTATCCAATCCCCGAATAAAATGTTAGACATTAATGTATCCATTTAAATAAAATATATAAATCCTAGGTAACATATATGGTTTTATGGGCTTTAGATATTTCATTTAATTAATTTCTTTTATAATAAGTGTGATAGCAAAAAGAGCAAATATTTAATGTACCTATATGCTTAATTTGAATATAGTTTATAAACAAATATAGATATATGATTTTAGAAAATTGGTAATGCAATATATAAATTTTCTTATTCATTTTAAAATGTCCCATAATTTATTCCTAAATTTGTCACAAAGCCTTTATATTTCAAATATCTCATTTTAAATTAATCCCTTTATTTGTTTGAAATGCCCTAATTGCTTTAATTTATAGCTTAGATATATTCTTGTCATTCAATATAATTAAATTCATATTTAGGTGTATTTTATTATTCTAAACATTTTCATTTGGTCACTGTTGATAGAACTGCCATCAAAATGGGTGAACGAGCCTAAAAAATGAAAAACCAAGCAAACTGGTTGAACCGGACGAGTTACCATACATTCTCCTTCTTCCTCTGTTTTTCCTCTCCCGTGGATCTTCGGCGTTGGATTACTATAACAGCCCTAATTTAGCCTATTAAAATCTAAGCATGCATATAGTTAAATTTTTCTTTTAATTCGCCTTTTTGCATAAAATAACATTTTTATACTTGTAAATAATCACTCTTTCTCTTATATATATAAGTATATACTCATATGCATTTATGTACCCCTATTTTGGAAATAAACACTAATATCCAAATATTATTCAATCCCTAAAATTTATCAGACTTTAATAAACACTAAGATCATGAGTTGATAGTATTTAGAATTCAAAATCCTTCCCTATGTATCAAATTTGGACAATTTGTCATTTAATTAAGAATTCACTTGCCTAATTGTTATTGAAACCTTAGGCCCACTTTCTCTCAAATTCCAGCCATGTATTTTAAAAATTAATTAGACCTAAAATCCCTACCCTAACCTCATGTTCTATATATACTTTATCCCAATTTCAAATTCAAAATTCATTTTCCAAATTGGAAATTGGAATTTAAAACCCAAAACCCAAGTGGCTCAACCGGCCACCAGCTCGGCCCAGCCGGCTTGCCACCCCCTCCTCCACTTCTCCCCTTTGGGCCCAGCTACGTGTGACATCCTAATAAAATTATAATGTCACATATTAGAAATAAAGAAAACAAAAAGATAAAAACATAAAATAATAATAGAAAAGGCCCTAACCAGGCTGGGATAGCCTAATTAGGCCCAAACTAGGCCCAAAACCCCTCTCCTCTAAACCTAAGCCCATTAGGACTCTTATTATACCAAAAATACCCTAATTCTAGTCCAACTCAAACTCCACCCCTATTAGGAATCCACCACCACGCCCCAACCCCCTCCACCACTATATAAACCCCCTAGAGGTCCCCTAGTCGACCATCACACCAAGCCCCCACGAAACCCTAGCCGTACCTCGGTTTCTGTGCCAAAACCGAAGCAAATCGAGATAATTCTCGAATTCCAGTGCCCAAACCCCAGATCTAAAGCCAGGACGTTGTAGGTCTCGTCGAGACGATCGATTTGGATATAGATCGCTAGATTTGGATAAGAATTGAGGGAGTTATGGCTCGCCAAAGTTTGGGAGTCCCTCGGCCGTCGGCGAACCTCGGCGTCCGCCGCCACCACCCGCCGCATGCCATCGACAATGGCCGATCCGCCTCGTCGGCGCCAATCAAGAGTCGCCACGTCGCAGGCCGAGCCACGAGTCGCCACGTTGATGCCACGTCAGCGCCACGTGTCGCCTCGTCGGTGCCACATCACTGCCACGTCAGCCAAAACCCGATCCGGTGCCACGTCAACGCCACGTGTCGCCACGTCAGCAAAAGTGACACGTCCACGCCACGTGTCGGTTCAGAGGTCTAGTTGCTTTTTCCGGTTTATTATTTTCCAGGGATTTTTCTATTTCCCGAAACTTCCCAGAATTGTTTAGGGAGTTCTCGAACGCCGATTTAGGTGATTCCAGATCCTAAAAATCACAAAAATTCCCTAGAATTTTACATATTTTTATCAAACTGTTTTCTCTGTGTTTGTTATTTATTTCTATTTTATTTCTTGTACGCATAGATCCGACGTGTACCTGTTGTACGGAAATCGTTTTGGAGCCGTTCGAAGGAGGAGAACCAGATCCAAACTTCTTCGAAGGCAAGCTAGATTCATGTTGAGATCCTAGTTTGCTAAATTTCAATTATTTCATGTTTACTTAATTTGCATGCTTAATTTATCATCATATGTGTCAGTTTGCTCCGATTTCATATTAGTACTCTACTGATATGACGTAGCCTTCCATTGTTAGCCCAATTGGTACTGTTTTTACTAGCCTATCCTTTGTGTAGATGCTTAGCCTTGCTTCTGGGATTGGTAGTTGATAGGTTTCACTCATTATTAAACTTGTATCCGTGAAGTTCGACTTTGGGGTGCTGTTTTTGGATAAACCTAATCAACTAAAATCAACGTGGTGTGTGTTGATTTGAGGAGACCCAGAATAGGTGGATTTTGGGCTTGCGGTTGAGACGTGCAGGTCTCCTCTGTCATATAAGGACCGTACCCTTGCGATTACCATACCGGACCTAAATTGTACAACCACTTGTGCCTTCTGGCCCTGACCGTTAGCTGTTGAAGCTTGTTTCCGCTGTACTCGTAGTGGACGGACGTGATTCGCGATCACCGGTTCCGAATGGCTTATATGGGGGCTAACCTCATGCGGTGCGCTATTAGGTCCAGCTGAAGGAGTGCGCATGACTGTCGGCCTGGTCGAAGTGTACCGTATGGGGCGCGAAACCAAAGGAAAGGGTACAGTATTGGGACAGGTGAAAACAATGAATGGTTTTGTACTGTTTCTCCCTTGGGATGAGACAGGGCTTGTGAGGAACGTGTACACACTCTGCAGAGTTAAAACTATCATGGTAGCCATGCCCACGGTTATGGGCGGGGAACGGAGTTTAATTCAAGGTAGTCCAATGTGTTTTAATTAATTAACTTGATGGTAGTGTAGGCAGGGATTGCCTCTCTTTTGAGCTGGTTAGCCGTCCTTTGGCTACGCTCGTGTGTTATCATGTGTTCGAAGAATCAAGAACAAATAAACAAGTAGATAGGTGATGTTTTTAGCAAAATAACCATACCCATCCCTTGTTCCTGCATTCATTATTAAGGACTGCTTGCTGGGTAGCCGTGTACTCATTATATGGACCACGGATCATTTGTTCAGGTGAAGATTTCAGCAATGGTGCCAGTTGTGATCAGGAGGGTCAAGGTGATTAGCTACGTGTTCCGGGTCAACCTCGGGATATCATCGCTTTCAGAGTCTTCCGCTGTGTTTTCTTTATGTTATTAAACTATGCCCTATACAAGACTATGTGAATGTCTATGTCAACTGGGATGTTATTTATGCTATGTAAACTGTTAAATTCTAGTTAAATTCAATGCCTGCGATGATATTCCAAATGTTCTTGAGTGCAATACTAGCTATGATCTTCTGAGACTAGTATTCGGTCACTCAAGCCTGTAGAAATACCGGGGTGCACGACACTACGCCAATCGCCCTCATGCTAGGCACCCGCTGGCCCAGCCCATCCACGCGGATGAGCCGTTGCTCGCCCGCGCACGTGCCCTCTCCCAAGCTCCTCCTTTTGTCTGGCGGACCATATACCGACCCTTTTCTCGCTGTGCTGGCGTCCACACGCTGTCGCGCCTGCCTCGTGGCGCCCTGTTCTACAATCCCCACCCTGTGGCTGGTTTCCCTCCGCACAGGCACTGCCTTGCCACCGTGCCTCTACCACTCTACCACGCTGCCCGCAACCGCTACAGCACAGCCTGACCGCACCCTTGTCCCCTTTCTTTTGGCTGCTCGCTCGCCTCTCTCTCCCTGTCAGCTCACTTGCGCCACGCGCACCCGCCGCGCCTATAATTAGCCGCCCGGATTCGCACTCTCCCTTTTCCATCTCTACCACGCTGCCCGCAACCGCTACAGCACAGCCTGACCGCACCCTTGTCCCCTTTCTTTTGGCTGCTCGCTCGCCTCTCTCTCCCTGTCAGCTCACTTGCGCCACGCGCACCCGCCGCGCCTATAATTAGCCGCCCGGATTCGCACTCTCCCTTTTCCATCTCTGCCCCGTTCTCGCTGTTCTACTCTAGTACCCGAATTTGACCTCGCTAAGTCCTCTCGCTCCTTGAGCTCACAGCCACATCCACACATCTCCTCACCTTTGACATCCACGAGGGAATCGGCCCGAGACCCAATAGAGCTTACTGGCGACGAGTTTTCCTTGCCGCCAGCCGAGAATCCCCCATTTTTCCCCTTTTGGATTCCTCCCTCTCCAGTAAGTCTCTCTTCGATTCCCTGCACCGAAAGTGTTGCCAGACCCTCACTAACCTTCCCCCACTTCCGGTCTTCCAAGACCTTCGTTGGAGCTCCCCCGCATCGGTGACCCGATTCCAGCTTTTGTCCTGTCCACATCGTCGGCCTACTCGGACTCATCCACTACCTCTCTAGATGCTCCTGCAGGCTTCTTTCCAGCTAGGGTCGGTTGCTAGAGTCCGAGCCTGGTCCGACCGAGCTTAGCTCCGCTGCTGTCCATGACGTCACCGCATCCGGCCACCTCCGGCCTCGCCATCAGTACCCACGGGTATGCGGGAAACCCTCGAACCTATTTTGGCTTTCACCCCCACGCCGCCTGGCGCCGGCGTGCCGTCCAACCCTGCCCTGCCGGAGCCCCTCGCCGTTCGCTCTCTACCCCAAGAGAACATCGGTGTGACGTGTCACCAACCAGTTTAAACCACGAAATCGCTGATAGTTAGGACCCCTAGATCCACCAGTCAGGGTAACTGATAGCATAGTCCAGGGAATTACGCTTCTCCCGTTGGATCGTGCGTTAGGGAACGGGTAGGTTACACTAGCACAAATCAAAAATTTTCTACCACAAACACCCAAGATCACATGCAAGTAGGGGATCACGGATCGTTACCCTTGGCACGTAGAGGCAGCGGAAGCAGAATCACGTGCGTCGAGGAAGTAGTCGTACACACCGAACACCTCCTCCTCGCTAGTCGCCAAACGTCCCCAAGCAGTGCAGAGCAGCACGTGGTCATAGCCGAGCACTGCGAGGTCGTCGTGGTCATCATTGTCGGAGGTTCCACCGATCAGCGCATCCACGTGCGGCTGCGCCTCTAATGGTATCCACACGACCAGGGAAGGAACGTCGTGCGGGGTGTGCTAGCACCTCACCACATAGATAGGGTTTCGGGCGAGCGGGAGGGGCACGGCGGCTAGGGCTTGATGAGATCTCGTCTATCTATCATGTGCGTCGTCCCAAGCCGCCCCATTTATGGATGCGCTAGTGGGCTCTAGTTGAGGCCCAATAGGACTCCAATTCCTACGCGGATCGTATCCGCACAAACCCTTCTTCTAATATATCAAATCCACTAGATAAGTTTCAACCCGTTAAGTGTGTGACCTGTTAGGTACATGTGCAAGTTGGCCATGAATCCGAAAAGTCCCTTTCCAATCTATAGATCAATAGTGATACCTAGCAGTACATATTGACCCTCGAATGCACAGAATGTTCTAATCGGCTGAACCCTGATACACTTGACATACCGATCCTTTTGACACACGATACCAGTCAAGCTTAAGGCAAGATACGTGCCACCCTTATGATAGCTCGACCATTCACTCGTCAATATGATGAATATAAATATCATGATTAACTCTTCAATCATATCAGCACGGCCGTGCGCTTTTCTTATCCATCCACACCGAGGAGCCCAGAGATATCTCTTCCATTATCTAGGAGGGGCAAATTTCATCTTGATCAATCATATCCCTACGCCATGCTTCGCGGCATACCCAGTAGTTATCTTTATAACTACCCTGTTACGGTGTAATGTTTGATAACACCAAGGCATGCGACTCTACAAGCTGGGTCTCCATGATGATCTCAGGTCTAAGGACCATATAGGTGTACCACTCGAGATTACACGCTGATGGCACTTTGTAGATAACAATCTCAGCAGCGTCTCGGAGTATGTCTATCCAACCATCCATATTCTCTAACATGTGTTTACATTATTAATTTGATATCTCCATATCTATGGTATGTGAAACAATACCATCAATCAATACATGTGCTGATCAAATCATTACCGCTCCTCATAATGATATGGACTAGAGATCATTTAGAACAATATCACAATAACAATGTGTCTCATAACCAAATCGTATTTGATGAACAAAGTCGTGACATTAATTCATGTAACCGATAAGTAATGTTATCATAAGTACATGAACAAAGATGTTATACAATCATCGTATGATTGCCTCTAGGGCACATTCCCTTCATCGTGCCCCCGCACCGAGCATCGTCGTGCAGGCCGCATGCGGGCCAGATGGGCCGCACACGCGCTTTCCAGCCGATTGGTACTAGGCTTGGCCCAGTACTATTCCAAGGGATTTTCTAGCCTTTAAAGAATTTAGATAATCCAGTAAATGATTTAGGTTTATTAAAACTGGCAAATGGCTACCAAAAATTATGAGAAAATTCTAGAAAATATTAGATAGCAATCTGGATCTAATAAAATTATGATTAGGAATTGCAACTCAATTAAACATCTGCTTTAATCCAGAAACTACCTTTAAACCAATTTATAAACAGCTTTTTTATTTTATTAAATTAGCTATTGAGCTCCTAAAATCATGATAAACTTTCCAGTGGAACTTGAATATGGTTTAGAGCTTAACTGAATTTGTTATATAATTTTAGCATCATTATTGCTCTCTGGATAAATTAGAACAGGTGTTTAAGCCCTTTTCCTTATATATTAATAATGCAGTAAAAAAATGTTTTATTTAAAATAGTAAATGGACTCAATTAATCCCCAAAATTTTGCAGAAACTTTCTCGACATCAAAAGAAATTATTAAAATATTGAAACCTAGTTTATCATATTTTCTATGCACTTATGCTTTATAAGGTATTAGAAACCCTTTTCCTTTCGGTATTATTATTGTTGTTGTTGGATTAATGAAATTAATCAGATCACTGTAACAGCAGCCCTAATAATTTTAGGAAATACTTCAAACAAAAGTATTTTGAACTTATAAATCATATTATGGGTATTTTAATTAGGGTATTTATTGCATCATCATCATCACCACCACCACCACCACACATCCTTTCACTATCGCTCACACCGCCGTTATCCGTTCGTAGAGATATAAGCGTAGGTAGACTCAAGGAACTTCCTTAATATTTAAGAAAGATATAGTTACGACATTCTCTTGCAATTCACCATCACTAGACTAAGCGCATTGCATCTCATGCATCATTCTTCTTGCTGCACTTGGTTGTTTATTTATTGTTGAATCATTATGTTATTAGACGGTGAGGAGCCAGAAGGACCGTTTGACGACCCTCAAGAAGACCCCCACTACACTTAGGACCAAGGCGAGTTAACATCCCGTTAGATCATATTGCTACCTAATTTTTGAAAGTATTTTATTTAAATTATCAAATTGCATGCTCTTTAAGTATGAATGCATACTTGATAATCATGATGTATCATGCCTTGTCAATTGCTTGTTATTGTTCTACCATAAATGATCTTGCCTTGATGATATCATTCCTCGTTTGAAATCTATTATGATTGCCTTGATGATCAATCCTTGTTAGCCTGGTTAGGTAATACTAAAATGATGTAGACTCTTAAGTCTGGGTTAAAATTACTTAGACATTGCTCAGGTTCCTCTAATAATTTTAGGCTTAGTCGCCTCGGAACGATGAACCGATATTCAAAGGACATGATAACACTAAAACTTGAACATTGGAACTTGAACCTAGCATGCCATGTGGTTGTGGTTGTGTTATGCAGACGTGGTCCGGCATGATGATAGGGTTGTTTGGAGTAGCTAAGGCTACATGGTGTTGAGAAGAGGGCTATCGGTTCATAGACGGTGCAGAGAGGAGCACGGAGTAACACGCGCAGCTGCCAAGCGCTACCACTTGCCTGCGGGAGGTGGTTCTGACATATCGTGTGCATGACACACGGAGGAACGATAGCAGAAGAAGGGAGTGGTTATGGTTAAGTGTGGACTGGCTGGTATGAGGCTCTAAAAGTGGACCAGACGGGCGTGTAGAGAGGCACACAGCGAGAAGTCACTAACCAGTTGCATGTAGGAATTGGTTCCTAACACCACAATGCATTACCATCACGTGGTAGTGCGGACGTAGGGCCCATCGGTAGCAAGAGTGCACCATGGCAGACCCAGTCCGAGAGGAAGACAGGATCATGTCGTTATCCATGTGATGTTCTATGTCATATGTCACCAGGAGCTGTGACTCTAGGGTGGGCTTGGCAACCCAACTAGGGAAGACCGGACACTTTATGGGAATATGATTCACAACGGGTGTGCCTCACCTTCAAAATAATGGCGGGAGTAAGGTGAAAGCTTAGTATGGGAATGAGATGTGGTGTGAAATAAAGAACTTATATACTGAACATTGATTAGTAGAACTTTAGGTTAAAACTGCTAAGTCATAGGTTTTGGTTTATAAAACTTTCTTTCTGCAACTAAACAAACCCCAACCTTTCCTTTGGAGCCTCTATCACTATATGCATTAGATTGGGTGTTAACTCGCCAGTGCAGTTTGATTGTGCACTGACCTCACACACTCACTATTTTAGATGATGGTGTAGAGTAAGACCCTTATGAATATTATAAAGACGGGGAACAACGGTATGCTGACGATCAAGACGAGGTGTAGAGCGACGCTCCAGTCGCGTGCATAGGCATAGCCGACGAAGTTTTCTTTTGTTCCTTTTGTTTCCATCGCACTCTAATTTATGTTTTTAAGACTATTAGGCCAATGCGTCCGGTTGAAATACTTACCAGCCCTCAGGCTTAAATCAGGCTATTAATTTTAATTAAAGTTTTTTAAATGTATGAAATAATCCGGCTATATAAATGGTGTGCACTAGTGCAAATCATGTGGTGTGGGAGAGGACCCCCACAATTACAGACACAATAGTGCACCTCTAGCGTTGATCTTGGTCTCTACGGGTTCTTGGGAATAAGACGTAGGACGTGTTTGCCATGTGCATGGTCAAGAAGGCTTTGCTCAACTGGAAGTGAGCACGGGGCAAAGCTAGACGCTACGGTCTTGTAGGGCCATTCTCGGTAAAGGATAGACATGGTGGTGATTGAGGGGTTGTCCCGAGTCTAGTAGTGCTAATGGCATGGCTCGACGAGGTCAACAACAATGGCGATTGCTCATTGGAGCTATTGCATAGAGCAAAATGGGGCAGCATTTTCTGGTGAGGTTGGGGCCGAAATGGCGGGTTAAGCAGAGGAGCATAATGGGGCTAATGGTTTGTCAATGGCACGCTTGTAGCAAGCTATCCATGGCGACCATACTCAAGGTCATGGCGGCAACAGCAACAGAGCTTACGGGTGGTCTTGGGTTTATGTGCATGGTTGTGCCAGCATCTATGGGTCATGGGAAAGACGGTGTGGACAACATGGGTCCGGGGTATTCGAAGATAGACGATTGGACGCACCACCTCTTTAGGCCAAGTCGCGTGGATCTTTTAGAAGACGGGCTTGGTGGACGGCGCAGCCCGACTCGCTCTATTTGGAGTAGGATCTTAATTCTACTCGAATATGTGGAGATAAGCGTAGCTGACTCGGTTATATCCCTTATTTTCCTTATACGGATTAGGGAACCAATCTGTAACCCGACCCCGTGCACTATATAAAGGGGGTCAGGGGTCCCTAGTTAGAGATCTTGATCTACAACTTCTTCATCATCTGTGATCTCGTGCAATCTCGACGAGAACACACGGTCATTGTGATCATCCTTTGATCATTGTGATCAACACCCCATAGTACAAACCCACGAGCACAGGAGTAGGGTATTACCTCTTTCTGAGGGTTTGAACCTGTATAAATCCTGCCCCATGTGCTACCATCGAGTTGTGGTCTTTCGCATAGCCCTATAAAATATATTGCCGACGCAATTCGTCGACAGTTGGCGTGTCAGGTAGGGGCTAGTGTCACGACCAACTTCATCAACTTCGACGGCTTCAATCGGCGGATTCGTCTTCACCTACGCCCCTGGCCAAGGTTTTGTCTTCGGAGATCTTGGCTTCCTCGCCAATGCCTTCAGGGAACTTCGATTATGCGAGCCGAATCACGTTCGGCCCACATACTACCAGGAAAGGCTGTACGCTGCTCCAGCCGAACTACACCACATCATGCTGCCTCTTTCGGATTCCGATCTGGAAGAGATCCAATCTGACAATAACGATTCCGGCTTCCCCACCGCAGGGATTTCCTTCGGCTTCAGTCGGGATTTTGAGATTCTGGTTCTACCAGCTCCTTCCGCTGAAGAAGAACTAGTCGGCGATGCTATTCCTGATCTGGATCGTGTTCAGATCCAATCGGGAATTGTGACTTCTCAGTGGTGCAACACCCCGTTCAGATTGAGAAACTCGGCCGCTGTTTTCCATGAGATAACACGCCGTCTTTTTCGGTCTGAGCTAAGGGGTGGAGCCCAACAGACACCTTCCAGGATGAGCTTCCCGAGTTCCGGCTCGGGGATAACTCTAACTGGACCTACTTCCCTAGTGGACATCAGGATGCCACTCGGATTAACCAATTCGGCTGCAAGATTTCAACAGATCTGTTCTATCGAGTCTCAGTCGGATCTTCTGCCGAGCGCATCATCATGGGAAGTGGGAGCTATAATCACCTCCACCTATGTGCCAACAAGTCGGGATCAGTTGAGTCTCTCTTACTCAAGTTCCGAGTCGAAGGAGAGCGTCAACGGGATCCCGGACTTTCGCGGCATTTACGTAGTGGATGGACAACCTTCCGGGTCGGCCCCGCGCCCAATAGATGAAGCAGGGACCGGGCATACCCGCGGAGGAGAAGATCTGCGCGATAAGTTCCACGGTCGTGGGCGTGAAGTCCAAGAGGAATTACTCCAAATCCGTATGGGAGATCACTCGGTCTTCCATACGCCACAACAAAACATCCTTGCATGTAAGACCCTCTTGGACAACGTTGATCCGTTATTTGGGGAAGACAGTCCCGCAACGCCGATCATGGAGCAGATCAAAGCCATGGTGACTGCAGCGTCTGTCCAGGGTACTCGTAATGAATAGAGCGACTTGGCTAGAAGCCAAACTGCCACGAGTAGCACTCGGCGTAGTCGGCACACACCAACTCGTGGGCAAGACGCTCGCCAAAACTCAAATCGTGACCTCCACCTCAACATCGAAGCTCGGCGGAAGGAGCGGGAAGAAGACGAGAGGCGTTATCATGATGACGATAAAGATGGTTTCACCTGAAACCATGACAGAAACGATTGTCGCAACGACCACGCTGTGCATCGTGGTGATCATCACCGAGAAGACCGGCGCCGCACCCCGCCGCCCCGAATACTTCCCCGACAGTCTCCTCCCCCGGGGACGGAATGATTGATGGGATCAAAGCATTCACACCCCGACTTCGCCAAGTCAACTGGCTCAAAGGGTTTAACCCTAAGGGAATAGTGAAATTTGACGGGGAGCGGGATCCAGAAGCTTGGTTGCAGATTTACTATCTGACAATCAAGGCCACGGGTAGAGGTTATGATGTGATGACAAATTATCTACCCATCATGTTGACTCCCTCGGCTCAGGGTTGGCTTGCAGGCCTTCCAGAGAACTCAATTGATTCCTGGGGAGAGCTTTGCAACCAATTCGTCGCCAATTTCCAGGGTACTTGCGAGAAGCCTGGGACCCAATGGGACCTTTATCAGATTCATCAGAGAAAAGATGAGTCGTTAAGGGATTTCATTCGGCGTTTCACAAAGAAGAAAAACACAATCCGGGATATTTCTGAAGCGGTCGTCGTCGCAGCTTTCCAAAAGGGAGTTCGCGACCCCGATTTAATCAAAAGATGTCTCGGAAGCCCCCAACTACTGTCAAAGAGATGTTCGCCCTAGCAGACCGGTATGCCACCGCCTCGGATGCCCTCGCCGAGCGTCAAGAGGATCACCCGAGTAAAAATGAAGGCAAAAAAGACAAGCCCAAGTCATTTTCCAAGAAGGACAAGAAACGGAAGGGTGAAGAATTGGTGGCAGCCGCGGATCATGGTCGCCAGAGGCCGCCTCGGCCCAATGACTACAACAAAGTAATGGAGGCACCGTGTCCTTTCCATCCAAATGGAAAACATGCGGCAAAAAACTGCAACGTTCTGAAGAGGTTCGCTCAGGAGCATAACAAGGATGCTCCGAAGGACGCCAAGCAAGATGATAAGCGTGATCCTTCTCAGGGTGACGCTTACCAAGAAACCGAGCACGAGCTCAACTATATATACGGGGGATCGGATGCATACGTAAGCAAAAGCTTACCACAAGGGAAGTCAATGCAACTGATCCAGTGACCCTCGAATACCTTCGATGGTCTGAAGTCCCGATCAAGTTCGATCGCTCAGATCACCCCGACCACATCCCATGTCTAGGAAGATACCCACTCATCCTGGATCCTGTGGTACGGAACGTCCAACTACGTAAAGTCTTGGTCGACGGCGGATGTGCGTTGAATATCCTTTTCGGTAAGATGTTTGATGAGATGCAGATTCCAAGATCAGCGCTTCAGAAGATGGACTCACCGTTTCACGGTATAATTCCGAGAACCTCATCGGTGCCGATTGGGAGAATTTCTCTCCCGGTCACTTTTGGCACTCGGGACAACTACCGGACAAAAAACCTCAGCTTTGAGGTAGCCGATTTCGAGACTGCATATCACGCAATCTTGGAAAGGCCGGGCTTGGCCAAATTCATGGCCGTCCCGCATTACGCTTACCTGGTTATGAAAATGCCGGGCCCGCAGGGCGTAATCATAGTCTACGGAGACGTCAAGTTTTCCTATCTCCTCGATAGGGAAAACTGCAGCTTGTCCCAGTCGGCTGAAGCGGCTATCAAGATGGACAAGATCCGACAGGCGGTCATCACTCTTCGCGACGAAGGCGACGAGGGCGACATGCCAAACAAGAAGCAATCTAAGTCAGGCATCAAACTTGATGAGGATGTCAAGCGTATTTCGCTCGACCCATCCGATTCAACCAAAACGGTTCTGATCGGGACAGGGCTCGATCTGAAATAGGAAGAGACGCTCGTCACCTTCCTCTAAGCAAATCGGGGCATCTTCGCTTGGAAACCTTCTGACATGCCGGGTGTCCCGAGGGAGGTGATCGAGCACTCCTTGAACGTACACGACAACGTCAAGCCAGTCAAGCAACGGTTGCGTCGGTTCGTGCAAGATCGGAAGGAAGCCATCAAGGCGGAGATCACCAAACTTTTAGCCGTTGATTTCATAAGGGAGGTGCTCCACCCCGACTGGCTAGCAAATCCGGTACTTGTGCAAAAGAAGAATGGTACTTGGCGTATGTGTATCGACTATACTGACTTAAATAAAGCATGCCCCAAGGATCCATTCAGATTATGTTGCATCGACAAGATGGTTGATTCCACTGCCGGTTGCGTGCTTTTAAGCTTTCTGTATGCCTACTTGGGCTATCACCAGATTAGCTTGAAGGAAGAAGATTGCATCAAGACGTCGTTCATCACTCTGTTTGGGGCTTTCTGCTATGTCACTATGCCTTTCGGGTTGAAGAACGCTGGAGCAACATATCAGCGTTGCATTTAACGATGCTTTCACAACCAGTTTGGGCGTAATGTGGAGGCATACGTCGACGATGTTGTCGTCAAATCTCGGGTATCCTCCGACTTGGTCACCGACCTGTCGGAGACATTCGAGAGCCTGTCGGCATACAAGATGAAGTTGAACCGGGAGAAGTGTGTCTTCGGGATCCCTTCGGGAAAGCTACTCGGTTTCGTGGTATCCCACCGTGGGATAGAGGCTAACACGGAAAAAATTAGAGCTATCATGGAGATGGCTCCCCCAACCTGCCAGAGGGATGTCAAGCGTCTATATGGGTGCATGGTGGCACTCGGCCGATTCACCTCGCGGCTTGGCGAGCGTAGGTCGCCCTTTTTCAAACTTTTGAAAAACCAGTAGGACAAGTTTGTCTGGACACCCAAAGCATAGAAGGCCTTTGAAGATCTCAAATTGTTCCTCACTTCGCCACCCGTCATGGCATCCCCTATGCCACAGGAGCCGCTTCTGCTATACATTGCGACTACCACTATGTAGTGAGTACCGCGGTGGTAGTAGAATGGGAAGAGCAAGGACGCGTCTACAAGGCCCAGCGCCCGGTCTACTTCGTTAGCGAAGTATTGGGCGAGTCCAAAGTACGCTATCCCCAAGTACAGAAGCTTTTGTATGTGGTCCTGATCGCCTCTCGGAAGATGAAGCACTACTTTCAAGAACATCCAATTTCGGTGGTCACTTCTTTCCCTATTGAAGATATCCTTCATAATCGGGAAGCCACTGGGAGAATGGCTAAGTGGTCAGTGGAACTCGGGGCTTTCGAGTTCTCGTTCAAGCCACACAGCTTTATCAAGTCATAAACACTCGCCGACTTCGTTCTTTGAGTGGGCGGAGATCTGAGCTCCCCGATCGTTGAAGAGTCCAAGACTTTGAACATGTACTTGATGGCTCCCTCGGCTGACGAGTAGCGGGGCCCGTATCGTTCTCGTATCACCTGAAGGCGAACAACTCAAGTATGTCCTCCAGATTTATTTTCCAGCTTCAAACAATGCAGCCAAGTACGAAGCGCTCATCCATGGGCTCCGTATTGCCATATCGCTTGGTATCCGGCGATTGGTGGTTCGCGGGGACTCTCAACTCGTGGTGAGCCAAGTACAGAAGGATTGGACTTGTGTCAACGACAACAAGGCCGCCTACTTTCAAGAGGTCAGAAAGTTGGAAGATAAGTTCGATGGATTGGAGCTTATACACATCCTACGGCAAGACAACGAGGCAGCAGATGAGCTTGCGAACATGGGCTCTAGCTAGGCGGCAGTCTCGGCTGGGATCTTTGTGCAAGAACTTCACGTCCCCTCTATCACACCGCAGGAGCAACTACCCCAATCGGATAAACCATCACCCGAGCCAGAAGTGCACGCCCTCGATTCGGGCTGGATGCGACCGTATCTGGAGTATTTGCAAGAAGAGAAACTTCCCGATGATCGGGGGGCTGCTGAACAAATTCAACGCTAGAGTCGTACATACGTGGTACATGGAGGAATCCTATACCGCCGAAGCGCCTCTGGTATACTTCAAAAGTGCATATCCGAGTCGGAAGGACGCGCCCTATTATTGCGCGAATTCACTTTCGGTATGTGCGCCACCATCTTTGCTTCACTCGTTGGTCGACAAAGCCTTTCGTCAAGGGTATTCTTGTGTCGTTGTCTCGGGCACGCAAAGGAGATCGTCCGGAAGTGCGAAGGTTGTCAGTTCTTCGCCCGGCAGATTCACGTGCCGGCTCAGGAACTTCAGACAATCCCTATCACCTGGCCGTTTGCCGTCTGGGGGCTCGACATAGTCGGACCTCTCAAGAAGGCCCTGGGTGGTTTCGAGCATATCTTCGTCGCCACTGACAAGTTCACCAAATGGATTGAAGCTAAGCCTGTGACCAAGATTATGGCAGCCAAGGCCACCGAGTTCTTCCAGGAGATCATCGGTTGGTTTGGTGTGCCCTCTCGGATCATTACGGACAATGGCTTTCAATTCAGAAGTGATGAGTTTCAAAGCTGGTGCGAAGATGTGGGCATTAAGATTTGCTTTGCTTCGGTGGCACATCCTTGGAGCAATGGCCAAGTCTAGCACGCAAACGGCATGCTTCTACAAGGCGTCAAGGCGTGCATCTTCGATCGGCTCAAGCCGAATGCAGCAAAGTAGATGAAGGAATTGCCTGCCGTACTCTGGGGCTTCGCACAAGTCTCAGTCGGGCAATGGGGCAGTCGCCTTTCTTCCTTCTATATGGGTCTGAGGCGGTCTTTCCAACGGAGATACAATTCAGGTCGCCCCGAGTACAAAAGTTTAACAAGGATGAGTCCGATGCCAGTCGGATTTTACGAACTCGATCGACTGGAGGAAGCTCGGGATGCTGCAACCATTCAGTTGGCAAAGTACCTCCAAGGGCTGTGTCGTTACCACAGTCATAATGTGCAGGATCGAGCCTTCTCGGTTGGTGATTTGGTCCTTCGGATCAATCAGACGAGTGGCCATAAACTCTCCCCACGCTGGGAAGGTCCGTACATTATTGACTCAGTGGCACGCCCGGGGCTTACCGACTAAAGCAGGAAGACGGCACAGTCCTAGAAAACTTGTGGAACATCGAGCAATTACGTCGGTTCTATACCTGATGGCCATTGTACACACATTTACAATTCAATAAAGATAAGGTTTTCGTTTGCATTATCTTTATGCTTATACAATTTAGTTTCTGACTTGCTAGCTATTTGTGTTCCAATTAAGTAGTAAGTCGGGGGCTACACCTAATTAGGTGCGCAATTGCGCACCCCTTCTCTCTTTTTATCAACATTGATTTGACTTACTCCCTAGTCGGACTCTGACTAGCCAGTAAGACAGGGGCTACACCTAATTAGGTGTAGTTTGCACCCAATCGATATCTTTCTTATTAAGTTCTTGTTGAGCCTAAGTATCGTTCGTTCCGAGTAACGAAACTCTCGTTTCCATGCAACACTCATGCTTCCCAACTGCATTCTTGGAGACAGAGCTCCGCGCCAACTCCTAACGTTAAGGAACTTGATGCGCTTGGCAGAGTGCCTAGTAAAAGGAACCTAATCTACTAGGACAAAATACAGAATGAAATCGAGAAAGATATACTATATTTACATACATTGAATTGATAAATTATAACAAGTTCCTACATTTACAGGGAGTCTAAGTCTAGATTATCTATAAGGGACTCAGCTGCCGGCTTCACTTCTTCAAGCAGGGCCAACACCTTCTCCTTGGTGCAGGCGAAGCCGTCCCTAACAGCTTCAAGCTCTACTCGGGGATAGAGCGACTTGACAATTCCCAGCGCTTGGCTGGTGCTCATCAAGCCGACTTCCCTGAGCCAGGCCTTGAGCTGCTCGAGGGCTTCGGTCCACTTCTGGATCAGCTCGGCCCGACTGCTTGGCTCGGCGTCACCAGCGTACAGCCGTCGCCGAGTGAGCTCCACGGCCACCAGGTTCTCTTTGTATTGCGCTTGCGTAGTCTTGGCGTTCTCATGCAGAACGTCGTACTGCGCCTGCGTCTTCTTCTCGTGTTCTGTTAGCAAAGACAACAAACACAGTTATACAACTGTATAAACACTGGAGATTCGAAGTCGGTCGGGTCAGGGGACATACCCTCCAACTCAGCGATGGCTCGGGCCTCCGATTTCTTCAGGGCCAGCTTCTGGTCCAGGGACCCCTTCAGCTTTGCTTGGGCGGTGGCCTCAGAGTCCTTGGACTTGGCCAGCTCCTCCCGCAGGCTGGCAATTGTGGCGTCACGAGCTGCACAGTGACCAGAAGGTGATGTTACTCGGTCGCACACAAATCACATAATCCTGACCTAGGTCGGGATACTTACATCGAAGGGAGCCTGCGAGGTCGAACTTCTCGTCCTGCAGCTCCTTGATCTGGGCCTGCAGCTCCCGACGCTGCTTGGATGCCTCGATCCGGGCCTCAACTACTTGCCCCTCCACGGCTTTACTCCGTTCTATTTGGGGGAGGAAGTAGTTGAGAAACTTGGTTTTCCTCTCGAAAAATTCACCAAGTTCCTGCAAAAGAGTGAATAATGATTATTCTACTTCAAGATGACAGTACTTACTCGGCTGATCGGGAGACTTACCCTAATCAGTTTGCCTCATGCTGCGGCGTGCTCGTAGAAGGCCATCCTAGCCTTTCCTTCTTCCTCGTCATCAATCAAAGTCCAGTCCCCGGCCCCATCTTTCTAGGCCGCCGAGAGCTTGGGCTCTGTCTCCTCCGGGGGGAGACGGAGGACGGCGTGGAATTTCTTCCACCACCGGCTCGGCCTCTTCGCTGCCCCCGTCAGTCGGCTTCGGGCTTGGGGGGCGGCGGCATCATCTTCACGGACTTTGGCCTCCGGCGCGGTTTCGGTCGGCTGGGACGGCGGAAGCTCTGCGTCGGGTGCCGGAGGAGGGGAAGAAGAAGGGGAAGAAGGAGGCGGAGGAGATGCCGCCCAACTCGGCTCAGCAGGCTTCGGTGCTGGCTCGGTCGGGCGGTCCGTCGGAATTTCCTCCGACGGTTTCCTGAAAGAAGGGAACACTTCAGTACAATGAGAACACATTGAAGGCTACCAAGGAGTGACAGAGTCGTGCTTACCGGCTCGAAGTCTTGATCTTTATACTGGCGCCCCTCTAAGCGGGCGACACGCTTGAGGAGGCGTTGGGCGGGCCACTCGGCCTGGCCTGGGGCGCTGTAGGCTTAGGCGCTGAATGCGCCTACTTCTTCTTCTACGACGTCCTGGGACCCGTCCTCAAAGGACGAGCAGCCTGACTGCTCGGCCTTTGGGCCGGCGTAGGCTGGCTCACTCCTTCCTTAGGGGCTTCATGGATCATGGGGCCTGAACAATGTCGACCGCGCCACACGGACGGCAGGACGTCCTCCTCCTCGAAGGAGACCGGGCCCTTGCCCTTCTTCGCCGCAGGAGCCTCTTCAGACTCCTCACTCGGGCGCTTCTCGCCCTTGTCGGCGGAGGCCTCAGGCGTCAGGGCAAGGGACACGAAGGCCCGGCGGTCCTGCACAGAAACACGGCCTTCCTGGGGATAGTACAATAACAATAAAACTACTCGGCAGGCATGAAACAAATATGAAGATTGCTCGGCCGTTACCTCCGGTGGCAGATTGACGAGGGAGAAGCTTCGGGGACACCCTTGGTTGGAAATGGATGTCCCCGTGCTGAAGAACTCCGCAAGACGGTCGGCAGCATCCGAATGGGGGATCGGGGTAGCCACCTCCCGAGTCGAGTCGGTCGGCCCGGTGTATTCGAACCCGAGCTGAACCATTTCCTTGAGAGGCTGGACGTGGCGCATCGTGAAAGAGATGGCGATGGCCACGCCGGTCAGCCCCTCTTCTTTGAGATTTTGGATCAGGCCGAGTAGCTCGGTGACCTGATCCATTTCAGAGGAGGAAGAAGGAAAAGTCCTAGAGGGAGAAGCCCGGGGCTTTCTCCCGTCAAAAGAAGGGAGACCGGGGAGTGGGTTGGAGCAATAGAACCACTCCTGGTTCCATCCCTTCAAGGAGGTCCAGAGTGGCAGGGAGAAATACACCTTCTTAAGGCCACTCCGGAGTTGGAGTCCGGCCCCGTCGAGGGCCTTAGGGGCACTGTCGTTGGGGAAGGCTTTCAAGTGGAAGGGATGGCAAAAAAGGGCAAAGTGGGGAGCAATCCCTAAAAAAGCTTCGCAGAGTTGAACAAAAAGAGAAATTTGGAGAATGAAGTTGGGATTCAAATGGAAAAGCTCGATTTTATAGTGGTTGAGCAGACCACGAAGGAAGGAAGACGCGGGGAGTTCGAACCCGCGAGAAAAGAAGGACTCGAAAACAACTATCTCCTCTTGACGAGGAGCAGGGAAAGACTCACCTGCGGTGGCACGCCAGCCGATGAGCTCCTGTGCCGGGAGAACGCCGGCGTTGACCAGGGCCTGCAGCCACTTCTCGGTGGTAATGGAGGTTGCCCAGTTCCCTGCCATTTGAGAGAATGTGGTGGGGGATAGGGGGTGGCGATATTGGATCTAGAGATTGGCAGCAGCGGCGGCGCTAGGGTTGCTCTACTGTGGCGGGAGTGAGAAACCCTAGCGGCAGCGCTACGGGGAGATGAACGGACTTGGGTGCACAAGGCAAACGTAACAGTTCAAATGCCCTGGTATGCTCTATTTAAAAGGAAGTGGGCGACGTTTCAATTTTCCGCGCTGGGCGGGAAGGAATGAAACCCTAGTCATCGTTTCAAGATTCAGGCCCGGACTTAGGTTCCAGAGAGCACGCCCCATGAGGGCCGCCAGCTGTACACGTCATTACTCAGGTACAGGTGCCACTCGAATCAAACCTAGTCGGGAAAAATAGCGTGCCCCCAGTCGGGCCTCATGCCAGTCGTCAGTCTCTAAGGACTGGGCACTTCCCGGGTTATAACTCAACTCTTGATGTACCTCCTGGGGTCGATAGTCGGTCTAACTTTCAGTCAGATCGGGCGTCTTGAGTTACCTCTTTAGTCGGGTCTCAGTGGCACATCTCTGGATCGTTCGTCATCATGAAGAACACCACTCGGATGACCTTGACTTGGAGGCGGGCGTATTCTCCCGAGAATCACTAGCTTGACACCGCACTAAGTCGGGTCAGGGCGTCTGAACACCCTAATACAGGAATTGTGACATGTCCCCTGTTGGACCGAATGTCGAGTTCTGTCAATCAGACCCGAATGTCATGATTTCTAACAAGGAGGATAAGGCAGGGTGACACTGATCACTCGGCTACATCCACTTTTTTGGTATGCCTCTCTGTGGGGCCAATAGCCAGCATACCGACTAGTCGGGCTGGATACCAAACATCTTTTTAGAGACTTGAGATTTTCTCTTGAGTCCTTGGCAACTGTGTTGTTTAATCAGCAGGTCACTTGGCAAGCAGAACTGCGTCAACCGAACGAAGACTGATGTAACTCGGATTACACTTGATGGGCTGCAAGCTGGACCTAGAATCACAACAACTCAGTCACGAAGCACTCGAGGGCTACTGTGGACAACATGGGTCCCGAGTATTCAGAGACAGACGATTGGACGCACCACCTCCTTGGGCCAAGTCACGTGGATCTTTTAGAAGACGGGCTTCGTGGACGGCGTGGCTCGACTCGTTCTATTTGGAGTAGGATCTTAATTCTACTCGAATACGTGGAGATAAGCGTAGCCGACTCGGTTATATCCCTTATCTTCCTTATACGGTTAAGGGAACCAATCTGTAACCCGACCCCTTGCACTATATAAAGGGGGTCAGGGGTCCCTAGTTAGAGATCTTGATCTACAACTTCTTCATCATCTGTGATCTCGTGCAATCTCGACGAGAACACACGGTCATTGTGATCATCCTTTGATCATTGTGATCAACACCCCATAATACAAACCCACAAGCACAGGAGTAGGGTATTACCTCTTTCTGATGGCCTGAACCCGTATAAATCCTGCCCCCTGTGCTACTATTGAGTTGTGGTCTTTCGCATCGCCCTATAAAATATATTGCCGACGTAATTGGTCGACAGACGGCGGTGTCGCCAACTTAGGCTAGGATGGCTTGAATCATGCCAGCAGTGTGAGCCATGGAGCTTGGGGGAGCGGCTATTGAAATACCAAACCAGGCAACTAGAAGGGGGTGAATAGGAGCCAAATAAATTTTCTCGCAAGGAGATGAATGATGCTCTCCACCCAACGCGCCTCAAGGATGACATCCCACAAGAAGAGCCATATTTCTGATTATTAAGTGCTCAAAAAAAGTAATATCAGTCCAAAGTTGTTGCACTTAAGACAAAACACCCAACTAATAAAGGTGCTTTAGGAAAAGTGGGCAGGAATATTCCAGCAGAAATCAAATCTGATCACAGGAGTGGTTGCTATCTTTCTTGGGGTTCAAAAATTATGGAAATTTTTCTCCCTATTTTATCATGAGCTGTGAAGCCTCCAGCCAAGTTTCAAATCAAAACTTCCCACAAAAAAATCAGAAAAAGTCTTAAGATAGGAACTATCTAGAACTCACGCATAGAAAGTTTGGGGCTCGGTATTCACCTCATAGCTCCCAAACGAAGAATCCAGATGATTCCAAAATGTTTTCATAGGTAGATATGGCAGTCACGGTCCTTCTCCAATAAGAATCACTCAAAAAGCATCTCACATGATTTTTCTAGAAATCTTACACTGACTGCTGCGGAGAAAGAACAAATCTGCCAACTTGAACAAAAGTGGAAAGAACGTGATCTCTTGTTTCTCACAAGTTGCCAAGGGTGTCAAATCATATAAGCAACGTAAAAACATCATAGATCAGCAACATGTAGATGAAGGTGAGGCAAATAAAGTTGTTGCAAACAAAATCACCAAAGAAATTAGATCAAACATATGAACAACACAAGAACAAAGACATGATTTAAGGAACTAGTTTCTATTGCTTCAGAGGGTTTGTTCACAGCCACACCGAGGTGGGCAAAGCTCACAAAAGAGCATAATACAGCCACAAAATCTCAGCCCAAGACTTGGTGGAGACACCCCCTCCACCCCTCCTTATATAGGGCCACCGGGTGAACCACAACCGTTGATTCCTTGCCTCAACCCTAAGCAACTAAATCAAGGGCGAGGAATCACCCACTCAACCAGCCACTTACATGGGTCTAAACCACTCTCACACAACCCAACATGGGCCAAATATGCCATACATGGGTTTTACACGAAACCCGATCAACCCGATGCAACGGGCCTTCATCTGCCGGACTTGACCGCTCTGTTTCCGTGCCTTCGGGCCTCCAACCTGAACCGGAACCTTTGAGCCACCTCAAGTCCTTCTCCATGGCGTCCTCATGAGCCCCCACGCCTGAGCCCATCCGTCCCGCGACATCATCACCGTTCTGGACCTCGATCCACCCGATCTAGTGCCGGTACCGTCGCCGACCATGGTTACCTCCAAGCCTGCGCCCACAAAGACCAAACCATTTTTCACAGGCAAAAATATTTTCTTATCTTTGATTTCTACATGTTATTCCAATTTCATCACGAATTCAAACATATATGACTATATGCCCAAGTTCCCATTTGAACTAAAACGAAAACCTTTCAAACCGGTGCCGCCCTCAGCATAACAGAACAAAGATGGAAATTTTAAAAACACTTTCCTTGCGCAAATGAAAAAATTAATAATACAAAAAAGATGCATCTCAAAATTCTCTACAAAAGCCTTATATAACATTTTTCCATCTGAGCTCGGGAAGACTCTCAAAAACGCAAAACACTCTGTCCTACCACGAATGGCCGAACCGGCTCAAATTAGTCTCCAAAACAAACTCCTCAACCTAATCAATTCAAGTCACATATACTCATCACAACATAAAGACCTCCACATGGTCTCACAATCTCCCCCTTAATGAGTATATTGACAAACATCAAAAGGCATGAAGAAAAGTTTGTTTTGAGACGATAAAGCAAATCAAATTTGCAAAGTCATACTTGGACCAAAGGAAAGAACAATTGGTCAACATGTCCAAGTAGACTCAAGTTTTCACAAAATGCCTCATATAAAAAATGCCTTTTCAAAAATATTTTCCCCCTTTTGGCAAAATAGGCATCAACACAATGTCAAATTTATGAAATGCAACCTAAGGGGCTTTGTAAATTAGGTAAATGAACATTAGGCATAAAATGCACATAGCTAGCCAAATAGCAACTTAAGCCCACTAGTTCATATTGAAATAGTTAAATAATATCCATGCTAGGCAGCAAAAGCTAAAGAATTGCGATTTTGCATGATGTAACTAGAAACCTTGTATTTGAAAAATCTCAAAACTAGAATACGTGCAAATGCAAAGATTCAAATGGGCAAGCAAAATTCAACTTGTACAACACATTTGGAGATCTAAAGACACATGTAAAGACCTTCATGCTCACCTATTGCTGCTATTTTCATTTTTTTTTTTGCTTTTCATAGCAAACTCAGATTTTGGAGAGTGATCCCTTGCAAAGCACATATCCGACTAGGAGCCATCAACAAAGACCTCCTAGGTCACTCTCCTCCTCATGTTTGTTTGCATTTTTTTCTCTTTTTTAAAAAAATTTCTTTCCACAGACTTTTTCAATATTTTTTATATTTCCATGTACAAGAGCACTCTAAAGGTCAAAACATGAGCAACAAGTTCAATCCCAAGTTGCAACAAGGATTCGAGCTAGACCAAAGGAATTCAAAGCATGCACAATAGTCCAGTTAAAAGATTTGATAAGACAAAGTTCTAGATTCATCAAGTTTTCAAGAAAAGCCTAAAATGTAATTAATTTTCAGCTAGCCTAGCATGTACAAGGTACCATTTTAAAATGAACCAACTAGCTAGAAGTGTCATTCAGAAGCTAAAGTGTATTTCAGCAAAGATGTTCAAAAGCCTAATAGACAAAGCCCTGAAAATGTAAAAAAAACTAAATGCAATGCAAAAATGCAATAAAATCTCCAAACTCCCCCCTCAAACAAAGAATCACTCATCCAAGAGAAAACAGAAGAGATAAGAAGCTAGAGAAACTCATAGGGCAATCTAAGAGCAAAGATGAGAGGCAGATAACTCTAAAAGCTCATAAATACACTCATCTACCCCAATCCACAGACTAGAAAAGCAAGCCTACAACTCGACTACTAGAGAGACTAGACACAGACCCTGTCTACCCAGGGGGCCCAACACCTGCTAGACCCAAAAGCCTATGAAAAACTCAACTAGCTAGAGCAGAGGACATTGCTAATCACGCATGATAGCAACCTATGGGGTAAGAAGCAGTGGCTAGAGAAGTGAAACTGACTCTCTAATCCTACCCAAGATTAAGCCCAGAATGTAAATATGCAAATGCAGAAATTTAAAACATATATACACATAGACATAAATTACAAAGACTAGCTCCCCCTCAACTAATACCTAAAGGGCTCATCCAAGCTCTCCCCTGAGAGCCGCAAACCTAGAGCTGTCATGGTGCATCTATCATCACAAGGGTGACAGGTGGGTGAACTGCAGCAACCATCTTTTCATGTCGACAAGGAGCACAAACCAAATCATTGACCATTTTTAGTTTGGGCAAACCACAAATAAGGTCACAGCTGCTAACTCTAGTCAAGTGATCAAAGCCAATGTGACCAAGTCTCCTATACCAAAAGGAGAGATCACGGGATTCCGAAGCAATTAAGCAATGAGGAGAACCAACAGAAGAAGCATCAAAATCAGCATGGAAGACTCTCAGCATTCTTGACTTGAGCTAACTGACCTTCAAACCTCTTGCTAAGATCCTCAAAGACTCTACCCATTTCTCCCTCCAATTCATCACAACGAACACAGATAGAGCTAGCAAGCAAGGTGTTATTCATCTTAGCAATTTTATTTTTCATGTTTAAATTTTCTAATTTAAAAGTGAGACAATCCTCACTGGAATAAGCTGAGTGAAAGCTACAGCTCATCTAGACTGATAGGGTCCTTAGGTGCTCCAAGATCTCTATAGCTCTCATCTGAGCTAACTGGGTCCTTAAGTGTGTCATGTGAAAGGTGTGTAGCTGGATCAGGACAAGCAAATGACGGTGCAAAGGGATCAATCATACTAGCTGTCATGAGGTTAGGAGTAGAAGTAGCAACAACAAGAGCATCTCTATCCTAATCTAGTTCAAGCATCATACTAGCATGTCTCCCCCTAAGTGACTCAAGCTCAGTAAACACACTATCATACAAGGTCCTTAGTTCATTCAATTCCTGCACAAGCTTTTACATTCTTTCCAACCATCAGAATCTACCGGCTGGGGAGGCACAAAGCACTTCAAATTCTCTAACTTCTGGGTCAAACAAACTACTTCCTCATCCAGTTCCCTACATCTTGCTCTAGACTTGGCATGGAATCTACCTAGCTTTAAAAAAGCATCATTTAGTTCCTCATAGGTTGGTACCTCAGTGTCAGAGTCGGTGTAGAGGTCGGAGTCGCTTGCACCATCCTTATCGGCCATGAAGCACATGCCGGCGTAGCTGCCGTCGTCGTCATTCTTAGGCTTCGGGTCGTCACCTCTATCATCGCTCCAAGTCTCCTCTGAGTCCGAGATGTTGGCCTCATCCAAGCCAGCCAACACCTTCTAGAAGAGTCTCCATCCCTTAGAGAACTTCACCTCCAGGCATCAGCTTCTTGTTGCGATTCATGTTGATGTATTGGTTTTTGTCCGGTGCCGTGTAGTCGTTCTTGCCTTTCTCCAGCCTGGGGCAGTTGGCCCGAATGTGGTTGGGGCCACCACACTCGAAGCACTTAATCGACCCTCTTCTCCTCTCACTCACTCTCTTGTAGGCTTGGCTAAATCTTCTGGCAAGTAGGGCTAACTGATCCTCAGCCACTCCATCTAACCTCTCATCAGGTATCTTACACAAAGCAGAAAGAGAGAAACCAGTGCCAAACTCCAAAGAACTCAAGGAACACCGCAAAGAAGGATCGGTAACCAAAGCTGTAGAAACTGAACTAGGCTCACAGGAGAGATGCTCAAGCTCGTATGTTTTGAGATTCGAATATAGCCCATCCAAGGTCAAAGTAGTAAGATCTGCAGCCTGCCGGATCGTGGTCACCTTCACACCCCAAATCTTCAAATCCAAGACAGACAAGAAGTGACGAGCATTCTTAGAATCGGTGTAAGTGGTGCCAACCGAACTGAGATTGCTAAGGATCTTGGTGAACCGACTGAAACAGGCGTCTAGTGATTCACTAGCCTTCTGCACAAAGCGATTGTATTCCCTCTTGTATTGGTCCTGTATCATAGTTTTGATCTGGACCATCCCCTCATGGTAAGCAACGAGGGTAGTCCAAATCTCGTGAGCAGACTTGATATGAGCAATCCTCTCATATTCATTCCGACTAAGCCCTGGATGATCATGTTGTGGGCTTTAGCATTCAACTTCACCGAAGCCTGATTGGTCGCGTTAACCTCACTATCATGAGGCACAACAAAGGGGTCTTTGACCTTGAGCCATATAGAGTATCCCTGTGCCATGATGTAAGATTCCATACGCGCATTCTAAAATGGAAAATCCAAACCCGAGAAAACAGGAGGCTTCGTAGAGTACTTGTCATCCACTATGGTTCAAGACGAAAATAAGGAAAGGCTCAAAGATCAGTGAAGATCACAAAAAGAGTGCAACCTGCTCTAATACCAGTTGAAATACTGAACCTGGCGATTAGAGGGGGGTGAATAGGAGCCAAATAAATTTTCTCGCAAGAAGATGACTGATGCTCTCCACCCAGCGCGCCTCAAGGATGACATCCCACAAGAAGAGCCATATTTCTGATTGTTAAGTGCTCAAACAAAAGTAATCTCAGTCCAAAGTGGTTGCACTTAAGACAAAACACCCCAACTAATAAAGGTGCTTTAGGAAAAGTGGGCAGGAATATTCCAGCAGAAATCAAATTTCATCACAGTAGTGGTTACTGGCTTTCTTTGGATCCAAAAATTATGGGACTTTTTCTCCCTATTTCATAATGAGTCATGAAGCCTCCAGTCAAGTTTCAAATCAAAAATCCTCACAGAAAAATCAGAAAAATTCTTGAGATAGGAACTATCTGGAACTCACGCACAGAAAGTTTGGGCTCATTATTCACCTCATAGCTCCCAAACGAAGAATCCAGATGACTCCAAAATTTTTTCACAGGTAGATATGGAAGTCACCGTCCTTCTCCAACAAGAATCACTCAAAAAGCATCTATCATGATGTTTTAAAAATCTTACACTGACTGCTGCGTAGGAAGAACAAATCTGCCAACTTGAGGAAAAGTGGGAAGAACGTGATCTCTTGTTTCTCACAAGTTTTCAAGGGTGTCAAATCATATAAACAACCTCAAAACATCATGGATCAGCAACATGTAGAAGAAGGTGGGGCAAATAAACTTGTTGCAAATAAAATCACCAAAGAAACTAGATCAAACACATGAACAACACAACAATAAAGACATGATTTGAGAAACTACTTTCTATTGCTTAAGAGGGTTTGTTCACAGCCACACCTAGGTGGGCAAAGCTCACAAAAGAGCAGAATACAGCCACAAAACCTCAGCCCAAGACTTGGTGGAGACACCCCCTCCACCCCTCCTTATATAGGGCCACCGGGTGAACCACAACCATTGATTTCTTACCTCAACCCTAAGCAACTAAATCAAGGGCTAGGATTCACCCACTCAACCAGCCACTTATATGGGTCTAAACCACTCACACATAGTCCAACATGGCAATTATGCCATACACGGGTTTTACACAAAACCCAATCAACCCGATGCAACGGGCCTTCATCTGCCGGACTTGACCGCTCCGTTTCCGTGCCTTCGGGCCTCCAACCCGAACCGAAACCTTTGAGCCACCTCAAGTCCTTCTCCATGGCGTCCTCATGAGCCCCCAAGCCTGAGCCCATCCGTCCCGCGACATCATCACCGTTCTTGACCTCGATCCACCCAATCTAGTGCCAGTACCGTCGCCGACCACGGATGCCTCCAAGCCTGCGCCCACAAGGACCAAACCATTTTTCACAAGAAAAAATATTTTCTTATCTTTGATTCCTGCATGTTAGTCCAATTTCATCATGAATTCAAACATATATGACTACATACCCATGTTCCCCCCTCGAACCAAAACCAAAACCTTTCAAACCGGTGCTTCCCTCAGCACAACAGAACAAAGAAAATTTTAAAAATATTTCCCTTGCTCAAATGAAAGCGTCATAATACAAAAAAGATGCATCACGAAATTCTCTGCAAAATCCTTATATAACATTTTTCCATTTGAGCTCGGGAAGACTCTCAAAAGCGCAAAACACTCTGTCCTAGAACAAATGGCCGAACCAGCTCAAATTAGTCTCCAAAACAAACTCCTCAACCTAATCAATTCAAGTCACATATACTCATCACAACATAAAGACCTCCACATGGTCTCACAGCTATAATGACGGCGGTGACTTGAGCCAAAATTGGCCGGCACGATGTTTGGAGAAGATCCTACATGCCTTTAGGAAGCTTTTGGGCGCATGCACTTGGATCAATTTGGAACATACGCATGCAATTGCTAGGATTGGCCGTGGTGGCACAAAATTAGGGTAAAGAGGAGAAAGGACTCACCCATGATGCTCTGGCGATGTCGATGGCTTGGGGAGGACCAGTGGGCCACAGCGAAGTTATGGGCAGCGAAAGAATGAGGGAGATGTGAAGAAATCCCTCCGCTTGGCTCGCACCTTCTATAGCTGCGCTGTGGGTTGAGCTAGGAGGTGGCGGCGGTGGCTTTTGGCTGTGTTAGGCACGCGGGTCAACAACCTAGGGCACGCAGCTGCTTCGGGCTAGGACGTGCGGTGCGTGCGAGTGTAGCATCATGCCTAGGATGGCTCAGCTAGGCCCGGTGTCGACATCAAAGGGATAACTTGCCGAGGCGAAAGCATATTTTCCAAAATGGGTAGGTATTCAGTTTCGGGTAGCTTCCAAATCGGGTCAATCTAGGTTTACGGATAGAAATTGCAAATAAAGGCTACAAAATAATTGGTGGCCCAAAAAATAAAATAAAAATATTACTAGGTTCAGAAAATTATGGTTATCTCAAATATATTTTTTTTGGCATTTGACATTAATTTATTCTGTAAATTTTAAATCATTTCTTCAATGTTTCTATTAGCTATAAATAATTTAATTATTAGAAAAATATAGTAAAAATATCCTTGAGTTAAGAAAAATATGAATATTCCATTTATGTTTTTTGAAAATATTTATTTTATGTAATTTTAAAATACCCATTAATGCTCATAATTGGTTATAAATTTTAGAATTATCGAAAAATATAATAAAAATATCCTTGGGTCTACAAAATTATAGGTATTCCATTTACGTAATTCAATTAATATCTTCAGAAGATTTTATTTTATGTAAATTGGTAATGTGTTCATATATGCAGGTATATACATAGCCTTGTCTAGTTTTAGGGCTAACATTTACACCAGCTTTAGTACTTAAGGATTCATGGGAGCACTAGAAAATATAGTTGTTACGTGCTTTTAAAGAGTTTTCACCATTTCATGTGTGCAATTAGACTTTTACTTCACAAAAAAAGTTTATACTCAAAATTTAGGGATCTTACACCTGGCTTGCCTTACTGCACACGCATGCAAACATGGGCCCATCCTAACCGCCTGCCTCAGCTTGTGGGGGCCGCACCTGTCCGCTTCCTATCTATGCCGCATGGTTGGACAACGCCTGTCACTTGCGCACCTGCATGACATGACCACCTGCGTCATGCGGCCTGTTAAGAAGTCCTTGCTACCAGGTGTAGTCTAGGGGCTCCATAATAGATCTAAAATAGGGAGACACCGAAAAGTGGAGGAAGATATGAATACTTCTTATTCAATTCTTGTCTGTACAACAGGAGATCCTCCTCTTTTTATAACCTAGTCTAGGGTTTTAGCAAATGGACCACATAGGCCTCCTTGGCCTAATATTTGCTTCTCAACACTCTCCCTTGGGCCTTCGCCGTGAGATGCATATGCCTCAAAAACTCCATAAAAACCCAGAGAAAAAAATACTTGGAGAAAGAGCACATAGCATACGCTTGCTATGTTGCATGAATTGCCTCATTAAAAACCTTATGTGAGAAACTTTCATGAAAACTCACCAAGGGAAAAGAGTACAATTCACCCAAATTTGAAACTAATCTTCAAGATTAACATAGGGTACTCGCACTTCATGTTTAAGATTTATTTGGGAGTACGTGAAGATTCTCCCTATGAAATCTACACTTCTCTAAGTCTCATCATCCTAATTCCTTTAACACACCTTTCAAAAGTAGATGTAGGGAATAAATCGGCAAAGTTCTCACATGACTTAGTGTGCATGATCTTAATTTCATTCGTCTTATGCAATTCATGAGCATAAAAGAACTTAGGGTTAATATGCTTCATGAGGTTGCTTTTCACATAGTCTATCTGCATTTGAGCAACACAAGCTGCATTATCTTTATAAATGATAGTGGGAGTTTGCTCAGTGTTCAAGCCACATGACTTCTGAATGTGGTGGACTATTCTTCGAAGTCATGCACATTCGCTGGAGGCTTCATACGATACAATAATTTCTGAGTGGTTTGTCAACGTTGAGACAAGAGTCTGCTTAGTCGACTTACATGATATTGTTGTTCAACCACAAAGGAAAACATACTCGGTTTGAGACTTGCCTGTATGTGGGTCAGACAAGTACCCTGCATCGGCATAGCCAACCAGATTCAAGTCTTGATTCTTTTCGTAAAACAAACCAAGATCCTTACTTCCTTGGAGATACGGAAGATATCCTTGACCCCTTTCCAATGCCTTTTAGTGGGTTCTGCACTGTATCTAGCTAGCAAGTTAACAGTGAACACATCATCTGGCCTAGTGCTATTCGCGAGATACATGAGTGCTCCAATTGCATAAAGATACGGTAACTCAGGCCCTCGAACTTCCTCCCCTCTTTTCTTTAGGCCTGTACGGGTCTTGGTCTGCTTGCAATGACCTTCCGACCATCGAGGTTTTAGCGGGGTATGCCTTCTCAAATCCAAATTTCTCGAGCACTTTCTAAGTGTAGGATGATTGGTGCACTAAAATCCCCCTTTGGACATGTTCAAGCTGCAGGTCTAAACAATACTTGGTTTTACCCAAGTCTTTCATTTCAAATTCAGACTTCAAGTATGAACTGGCTTCATCTACTTCTTCACTTGTCCCGATGATGTTCAAATTTCTACGTAGACAAAAATTATGCAGAACCTATTCTAGGATCGCAGGATGAAGACGCAGGGACAGTCTTCACTATTTATGTAGCCTTTCTTGCATGGAAATTCACTCAAGCGAATATACCACATTCTTCATGACTGCTTAAGTCCATCCAGCGATTTTTCCAACTTCACATTGTATAGGTTTCTATTTGCTCTGTCTTGGTTCGGGAAAGGAATACCTTCCAGTACTTTCTTTTAAATGTCCGAATCCAAGTTTCCATTAAGATATGCTGCAACAACATCCACCAATTTCATTTTCAACCATAAGTTGACTGCCATTGAGATTAGATACCTAAAGGTAATTCCACTCATGACCAGGGAGTAAGTTCCTTCATAATCAACTCCTAAACGTTAAGTGAAACCTTGTGCAACTAGCCGTGCTTTGTAGCATGTGACTACATTATTCTCATTTCTCTTCCGAACAAAACCCATTTGTGACCTATGGGGTGAATATGGGGAGGCATGCGGCACACGGGCATAAACACCTCTCTTTTGTTTAGAGAGATTAATTCATCGGAAATTGCCTTCCATTCTTCCTAGTCCAGCCTTTTCTTGCATTCTGCCAGTGATGCTGGTTCGGGGTCATGATCAATGATCATGGCAATTTTCTTTACAAAATATGTATCAATATTTGTTGTTGCTCTATTCAGGGATTCTCCTGTTAATACATAATTTATAGCCATTTCGTCATGGGGTAATTCATGCACTTCTTCTGCAGCTATTTCCCATCACGAGAGCAAGTTCCTTTAGTTTTTTATCGCCTATGTGTGCTCACACATTTTCATTGGTGACTTCCTTTAATGGAAGATTCAGATCTAGAATGCCTTTCTTCTTAGGTTCCTTTCCAGTACCAGGTCTCAACTGGCTACCCTTCTTGCTTTGGGGCATTCATGTGATCGGCTGTGAGAAATCCTCTTGCCCTCTTTTCCCCAGACATCTTTGGGCACCTTGGGTTTGAGAAGCCAGAGTTCTAGCTCTTTTGTTTTGAGGCCTCTGAGTGGGATTAGGGATATTTTCTAGTTTCTTTGATATTTCAACCCTCTCTGGTGCATTTTGAGCAGGTACATGTGACTTAACCACGCTCTTCATATCACAAAAATGATCAGGCAGTTCATTTGCTAAGTTTTGTAAATTGATTATCTTCTGGACCTCTTGATTTGCTTCAATAGTGTGCGGGTCATGAGCAGGGACCCTAATGGAATGCCATATGATTTCTCGGCATTTTTCATCCAAAGGTTGGTTCCCTCCCCCTACTGATGAGGACATCATACCTTCAGATACGCGCATTGAACCGGACCTTCAACCGGCCCTTGAAGGTCCCATAACAAGAGCTCGAGCACGACTACTTCATCAACAGGTGAACTCGCTCCTAAGTGAATCGCATTGTATTTTCGAGGATGGATTGCTATTTAATGATGCTATTATACTTAGGAATCATGGAGAGGACCACCGCAGGCATGAAGACCAGCAAGGAAGCAAAGGAGGCCAACAACCACGTCGAATTCGAGTTGGAGGTGAAGCCCATCCCGTCACCAATTTGAAGTTCGAGTCCACCTCGGAATCCAGGAGCAGTCTGCACTAAAATCGTCGCCCAGGACGCATACGGACTCCGTTTTCGACGTTTTATATACCGTTGGAAAGCTAAGGAGATAAGCTTTCCAATGGAACTGGTTCCACGTCAAAATTCCACAGGAGCCAACGGGAATCGTCGAAACAAGTCAGCGTCCAGAATCTGTCAGGGTGGTGCGCCACCGTCTTTGGGCCGTTGGCCCGTGTACCTCGTCGAAGCCCATTAGGGGAGCATCCAGGGGTCCTTGGCCGACCCTAACACTTTATATTCAGTAGCCGTCATCCGAGTTAGGGTTGGGTTTTGCTTAGATTATTCTGCTTAGACAGTTTCGCCGTTCATCGGTTTGTGGAACCCCAACTTCATGTGCTAAATTGATTTGATTCGCAATTTCAGTTTGCATCTACCGTGTTCTTGCTTGTGTTCTCGATTCGCAGCAGGATTAGCCTTCTTGGCGAGGTCAATCACGCCACGCGAGATTGATAACCAACGGAGTAGTGGTGTTGCGATTGCGGGTTCGGATCGTGCTCGATTTGAAGCCGGATCGTTCTCGTCAAGCTCCACCAATCGATCTATCACGCACCTTTCGGAAGATCGGGCACCCAGTGTCACACCAAGTGGTAATCGAGCTATCGGGTTTACCGTCAGTACTCGAGATCTTTGATTCCGTTTGCCTTTTGTTCCTAGAGTCCACAAGAAAAAGCCAAAAAAAATTTCCTTGTGTCCAAGCCTCGTTGAGCCTTGCACTTTTGTCTTCAGTTTAGTTTTGTTGAGTTTGTGTCCGAGGTCGAGTTTGTTGCTGGTTTAGTTGTGTTTTAGATTAGTCCGTGATCACCCTTTGCAATTCCTAAACCGATCCTATTCGAGCCATAATCGATCACAAATCGAGTTCCATCATCTACTCGGTTTGCCTCATGAGCCGCCTTGTGTTGATCCTGCGTCGCTAGCCCTAGATAGGTTGCGAGCGCATTGTT
This sequence comes from Olyra latifolia, assembly GCA_036346145.1. Classification (NCBI taxonomy): domain Eukaryota; kingdom Viridiplantae; phylum Streptophyta; class Magnoliopsida; order Poales; family Poaceae; genus Olyra; species Olyra latifolia. The sequence goes on along the minus strand of CM070529.1, from coordinate 37,055,976 downwards.
AATCGCCTGCTTCGCTAGCCACCCTTGTTAGCGGCAAGCCAACAGATCGGTTTTTTGTCGTAGCCAAAACATCATCGAGAGCCACTTTGAAAACCTGATTCGAGGTACCTTCGGTAAAACAGTCATAACTTTTGCATACGGACTCGAAATCAGGAAAAATTTATATCTACGGACAAGAGAAAAAAATTTTACATCCGTTTCTCCCCAACTTTGTTGGGTTCGGAGAAATCAGTTTCATGAAATTCGCCTCGGAAGATAAGGTTTTAAACCGCAAGATTTTGCACGAAAATTAAAGCGTGCACCCAATTTCAGAGGATGCATCATCAGTCCTCGGATTGAGCTGAAAATTTGTGAGACTCCTATTCTTGTGCTGCGAGTCAAGAAAAAATATTGGAAAAATAAATGAAAAATAAAAAATTTGGTTGTGAAGGAGCGGTGTCCTATAGTAGGTCATTTTTGTGCTTTTCGAGGGTACCTCGTCTCCATCCTTGTGAGCCTTGCTTGAACTAGTTCGAACATCGACTAGTTTTGAATATACTAGGCCAGCAACGTTACGTGTAATCTTGGATACTTATTCAGCTTTACTACTCTGTTTTCAATTGTGCTAACCTTGCTACTGTTAAGTGCCTTCCTAGCTCCACAATCTTCTTATCAGGTACGGATTGGGTCTTGCAATCGCTTCACATACTGTTGGTATACCTCTGAGTTGTGCTACCTATCGCCTTGGTGAGAACCTAGTAAGAACTTGGTAAGACGCAGGAGAGTGTGTGATCCCACTTCCCCATAACCTAGTAGTTGTTAGGGATAATATTTTCATTATCTTTTGTTGTCTTGCTAACAATGACGAAAAGTTCCAACGGGAAGGACAGGGTTTCTATTGAGGATTGTGTCTTTGCACAATGAGCTTAGGGACTTGTTGGGCGGTTTGGAGGAGAGGTGGCCAAGATGCTCGATGAACACGCCATGGCTTCACAACATCGGTTTGAGGTCTCGACAGACGTGTGTCCACCCTTGCGGGACGAATTGAAGCTTTGGAACCTATTAATACCACCCCTCCATGACGATGACCAAGATTTTGAATATGACGACAATGGAGAGGTGAACCAGCAGGCGACACAAGAGGCACGACTTACGTCAGCGGCCGCGCCGCAATCAAGACGCAGTATGGGAGGTAATAACAACCACCATCATGGTCGTGCCAATGATGATCCTTTTGCTAAGGTGAAATTTTCCATCCCTCCTTTTCATGGTGCTTATGATGCTTTGAGGTTTACTTAGATTGGGAGATGACTGTTGAGCAAAAGTTTAATTCTCACTTAGTTCCTGAGCAACATCGAGTTAGGCAAGCCACTAGTGAATTTAAAGACTTTGCTATCATCTGGTGGAATGAACTTGCTACCCTCCGCTTACAACCTGACACATGGGCTAGGTTAAAAGAAGCCATGCGTGAACGTTTTGTTCCTCCTTCCTACCAACGTGATTTGCGTAAGAAATTGCAGCGCTTAGAGCAGGGTAATATGTCGTCGGGAATATTACTGTTGAGCTACAAAAGGGCATGATCGTTGTAGGGTACAAGAGGAAACCGAAGATAAAATTTGTCGGTTTTATGGGGGGTTGAGGCGTGAAATTCAGGATATTGTTGACTACAAAGAATATACTACTGTCAATCGTTTGTTCCAGCTTGCTATGTTGGCAGAAAAAGAATTACAGGGACGACAATTAGCGGACCGAAGACAGCGGAACAACTTCTCCAACAATTTTGTTCCTCGGACTCATAATCCGGTCGCGACAAACAAAGCGTGCACCACTGTCCCTTCCAAGAGCGCTTCGCGTCGAGCACCATCTTCATCACCTTCGCGACCTCCTGAGGTAAGCAAATCTGTGACTTTGCAGGCACCGGCAGCGAGCTCCGTTTCGGTGGCTTCCACGGGGCGTTCTCTGAGGATCGTGTGCCACCGCCGCAAGGGCATGGGTCATGTCTGAAAGATTGTCCTAGCAAAGGGCATATATTGCTACTGGTGATGGCGGGTATGTTAGTGCTTCGATGTTGAAGATGAATATTCCCTCGCCACTAACGTTGCGGCGAAGAAGAGGGCGAGGAGTGCGATGATGAGGAGGTACTTGGCACTTTGCAACGGAGAACTACACAACCAGAACCATCATTGTGCAGCGCTCAATGAGTGCCCAAGTTGAGATGGATGACAAGTTGCAGCGTCACAATTTGTTCAACATGTTCCTCATCGTCAAGGACTGCCGCGTCCGCACCATTATTGATGGCGGCAGCTGCAACAATTTGGTGAACACCGACTTGGTCCAGAAGATTGGCTTGACCACACGAGCACACCCCCATCCCTACCACATTCAGTGGTTCAACAACAACGGCAAGGTCAAGGTAACTCAAACAGCAAGAGTGCATTTTTCTATTGGCTCTTACCACGATTTTGCTGATTTTGATGTCGTACCTATGGATGCTTTTCCCTTTTGTTGGGGCGTCCTTGGGAGTTTGATACTGATGCAACTCACCATGGTAGAGCTAATAAGTATACTCTTGTTCATAAGGGAAAGAAAATTACGTTGCTTCCTATATCCCCGGCTGAAATTGTGCAATATGAAAAGGATAGGACGCGTAATGATAAGCAAAAGAACCTGTTACAATCTGAAAATCAGCAAGTAATTAAATTGAAAACCCCTACTTTGCTTGCAACTAAAATTCATCTTGCTGAAATTGATGAGCCTAATGGGATATGCTATGCTTTGGCTTGCAAAGAGGCATTGTTTTAAACTGAGGACATGTCTTTTTCGTTGCCCCCGCTATTGCTAACCTTTTGCAGAGTACAAGGATGTGTTTCCCTCGAGCTTCCATCGGGCTGCCACTGTGAGGGAATTGAGCACAAGATTGATTTGATTCGAGGGACGAGCTTGCCAAACCGTCTGCTTATAGGACCAATCTGAGGAGACTAAGGAGATACAATGACAAGTCCAAGACCTTTTGGACCGTGGAGTGCGTCGTGAGAGCCTTAGTCCTTATTCATTCTGTTCTTTTGGTTCCTAAAAAGATGGCGGTTAGGCGTATGTGTGTTGATTGTAGAGCCATTAATAACATCACCATTCGATATCGCTATCCTATTCCTAGGTTAGATGACATGCTTGATGAGTTGAGTGGTTCTATTCTTTTCACAAAATTGATTTGCGTAGTGGGTACCACCAGATTCGAATGGCTTTGGGAGATGAATGGAAAACTGCTTTCAAAACTAAGTTCGGGCTTTATGAGTGGTTAGTCATGCCTTTTGGTTTAACTAATGCACCTAGCACTTTCATGCGTTTGATGAATGAAGTTTTGCGTGCTTTTATTGGTAAATTCGTGGTGGTATACTTTGATGATATTCTCATATACAGCAAGTCACATGATGAACATATTGAACATTTACGAGCTGTTTTATCGCCTTGCGTGATACACGCTTGTTTGGTAACCTTGAGAAGTGCACCTTTTGCACCGATCGAGTCTCGTTCTTGGCTATGTTGTCACTTCACAGGAATTGAGGTGGATGAGGCGAAAATTGAAGCCATTACTAGCTGGCGATTCCGACGGTATCCACGCAAAGTCTTGCAGATTTTCTTGGTCTTGCAGGATTTTATCGGCGATTTGTGCGGGATTTCAGCACCATTGCAGCACCTCTCCACGAGTTGACAAGGAAAGGAGTTCCTTTTCGTTGGGAAGCAGCACACGACCATGCTTTTGACGTCCTCAAAGCGAAGCTTACACAGGCGCCTTTGCTACAACTTCCTGATTTTGACAAGACATTCGAGCTAGAATGTGATGCGAGCGACATTGGCATTGGAGGAGTGCTCATACAAGGAGGTAGACCCGTTGCTTTCTTTAGTGAGAAGTTGAGTGGCCCATCTTTGAATTATTCGACTTATGATAAAGAATTGTATGTTTTAGTGCGTGTTTTGCAAATTTGGCAACATTATCTTTGGGCTAAAGAATTTGTCATACATTCTGATCATCAATCTTTGAAGTACATTAGAGGACAAGCTAATCTGAATAAACGACATGCTAAATGGATTGAATTCATAGAGTCGTTTCCATACATCATTAAACATAAGAAAGGAAAAGACAATGTTATTGCGGATGCTTTATCTAGGCGATATACCATGTTGTCACAACTTGATTGCCGAATTTTTGGCCTAGAAACCATCAAAGCTTTGTATGACACGGATCTTGATTTTAAAGATGTTTATGCTCAGTGCAAAGAGGGACGAACTTGGAATAAATATGTGTTGCATGATGGTTTGCTATATCGTGCTAACAAGCTATGCGTTCCAGCTAGCTCGGTTCGTCTTTTGTTGTTGCAGGAAGCACACGGAGGCGGATTGATGGGACATTTTGGCGTGAAGAAAACGGAGGAGGTGCTGGTCACTCACTTCTTTTGGCCACGGATGCGGCGCGACGTCGAGCGCTACGTCGCACGCTGTACTACATGCAACAAAGCTAAGTCCCGTCTTAATCCCCATGGTCTTTATATGCCTCTACCTGTTCCTAGCGCGCCTTGGGAGGATATATCGATGGACTTTGTTTTAGGCTTGCCTAGGACCAAGAAGGGGAGGGATAGTATTTTTGTGGTAGTGGATCGATTTTCGAAGATGGCACATTTTATTCCTTGTCATAAGAGCGACGATGCCACAAACATAGCTGATTTATTTTTTAGAGAAATCGTTAAACTTGCATGGTGTGCCTATTACTATTGTTTCAGATCGCGATCTAAATTTTTGAGCCACTTTTGGAGGTCGCTTTGGAACAAATTGGGGACAAAGTTGCTGTTTTCTACTACATGTCATCCCCAAACTGACGGACAGACAGAGGTCGTTAATAGAACTTTATCAACCATGTTGCGAGCTGTCCTAAAGAAGAATTTGAAGATGTGGGAAGAGTGTCTACCGCATGTTGAGTTTGCTTACAATAGGGCGGTTCACTCCACCACCAAGGTAAGTCCTTTTCAGGTAGTGTATGGTTTTACTCCTCGTGCTCCAATTGATCTTTTGCCTTTACCTACCGATGAGAGAGTTAATTGTGATGCTCAACAACGTGCTGAATTTATTCTTAAGATGCATGCTGCAACTAAGGAAAATATTGAGAAGATGACTGAAAAATATAGGATTGCTGGTAGTAAAGGTAGAAAGGACGTAAAACTTGAACCGGGTGATTTAGTGTGGTTGCATTTGAGAAAGGATAGATTTCCAGAATTGTGCAAGTCTAAGTTAATGCCACGTGCTGATGGCCCTTTTAAAATTCTTGAAAAGATAAATGACAATGCATATAAGTTAGACCTGCCTGCAGATTTTGGGGTTAGTCCCACATTTAACATTGCAGATTTGCGACCATACATGGGAGAAGAAAGTGAGCTTGAGTCGAGGACGACTCCAATTCAAGAAGGGGAGTCTGATGAGGACATCATACCTTCAGATACGCGCATTGAACCGGACCTTCAACCGGCCCTTGAAGGTCCCATAACAAGAGCTCGAGCACGACTACTTCATCAACAGGTGAACTCGCTCCTAAGTGAATCGCATTGTATTTTCGAGGATGGATTGCTATTTAATGATGCTATTATACTTAGGAATCATGGAGAGGACCACCGCAGGCATGAAGACCAGCAAGGAAGCAAAGGAGGCCAACAACCACGTCGAATTCGAGTTGGAGGTGAAGCCCATCCCGTCACCAATTTGAAGTTCGAGTCCACCTCGGAATCCAGGAGCAGTCTGCACTAAAATCGTCGCCCAGGACGCATACGGACTCCGTTTTCGACGTTTTATATACCGTTGGAAAGCTAAGGAGATAAGCTTTCCAATGGAACTGGTTCCACATCAAAATTCCACAGGAGCCAACGGGAATCGTCGAAACAAGTCAGCGTCCAGAATCTGTCAGGGTGGTGCGCCACCGTCTTTGGGCCGTTGGCCCGTGTACCTCGTCGAAGCCCATTAGGGGAGCGTCCAGGGGTCCTTGGCCGACCCTAACACTTTATATTCAGTAGCCGTCATCCGAGTTAGGGTTGGGTTTTGCTTAGATTATTCTGCTTAGACAGTTTCGCCGTTCATCGGTTTGTGGAACCCCAACTTCATGTGCTAAATTGATTTGATTCGCAATTTCAGTTTGCATCTACCGTGTTCTTGCTTGTGTTCTCGATTCGCAGCAGGGATTAGCCTTCTTGGCGAGGTCAATCACGCTCACGCGAGATTGATAACCAACGGAGTAGTGGTGTTGCGATTGCGGGGTTCAGATCGTGCCTGATTTGAAGCCGGATCGTTCTACGTCGAAGCTCCACCAATCGATCTATCACGTACCTTTCGGAAGATCGGGCACCCAGTGTCACACCACCTACTGACAAGAAAAGGTCCTTGTCAAGATGCAACTGCAAATCGGGTAGTCTGCAAATTTCCAGTCATAGGTTCCAAATACCTGATTATGGATGCACTCTCATAACCAATGTATATCCCAGATTTGCAGAGAGGGCCTATAGCATTTCGCTGTGGACGTGGTATAGGTACATATACCATGCATCCAAATTTTCTAAGATGGGAAATTTTCGGTATGACCCCTAGCACAAGTTGCATTAGTGATTGGATGTTGTAAGCCGACGGTCTAAAATTGATGAGCATTACCACATGCAAGACCGCATGTCCCTAGCATGTGTTGGGTAAGTTACAACTCTGCAAAAGCGGTCAAGCAATGAATTTGATTCTTTTAATCAATGCCTCTACTACATTTTGCGTATGGACATGTGGTTCTGAGTACTCAACTGCAATTCCCATGGCTATGCAATAATCATCAAAAGCCTTTGAAGTATATTTGCCAGTAATGTCCATTCGAATGGACTTCACACGATGATCAGGGAAAGAGTTCTTAATTCAAATGATCTGTGAGGTTAGTTTCGCAAAAGCATGGTTTCTAGTAGATAGTAAGCATACGTGCGACCATTTCGAGGACGCATCAATAAGCATCATGAAGTACCAAAATGGCCCTGACAGGGGCTGTATTGGACCACAAATATTCCTCTGGATGCGTTCCAGGAATGCAGAGATTTTGTCTTTTACTTTTATAATGGAGGGCCTAGTTATCAATTTCCTGGTGGCACATACATGGCACATAAGATCTTCGTGATTCCGGAAATTTTTAACATTAATGTTATGGCCTTGTGTTGACGCAAAAAGCGGGTTGTTAAGTCAGCACACGCGGGCTTGGAAAATAGGATTTCCTTAAGCACCGGGAGCTAGGTCCAAGGCATGCCAACCGATTTGATCCTACACTCGGCAAAAGGACTTAATCAGCTTTTGCCTAGCCGATTAGATATGTAGTATGATCAACCTGTAGCACTTGGAAACAGATTCTAACAGAGTATCGGATAACAAAACTATTAGCTTAGATCATATCTAAACCAGTAGTTTCAATGGTAAACAATCCACTGCTTCGACGATAGAATCAACTGGGCTGTAGAAAGAGGGTAAATAGACTATAAACTAGCCGATGATATCGTTTAGATGATAGAACGAAAGGGTAAACAAACTACCGACAACTAGCAAGCTACAAGCTGATAGAACGAGGGGTAAACAGTACCATCAACGAATGTGTTGATCGGCAGGAAGAGGGGTGAAACCTAACCCTTGGTCGAAAAGGTGATACGCAGCAATATCAACCAAGATAGTGTTTCAACTGAAAGCCCGCAGATCGAACTTAATCGAGATATTACTTACTTGCAAGAACTTCCGAGTTGTATCTCGAAGCCGATCCAAAGGCGATGCGCAACAAGTCGATCGAAATCTAAATGAGATCAAGAAGCTACTCTAAACTACTCAAATGTGATGAAAGAAAAAGAACAGGTAAAAGTAGATGTATTTGATTGATGTGTGGATCCCTTATATGCCATCAAGGGCAGACTATTTTTACAGACTTTGGACTCGACTATAACTAGGACTCTTTAACTCGTATCTGATACAAACTTGATTTTTTTTCTTCTATATTTAACTAACTTTTCCTAGTATACTAGAGCCTTAGCCGACTCGAACTTAATTTTATCTACCTTGATCTGAATCTTCTATACATAGCCGATCCGAACTCATCCTTCCACTTATATTCTTCTAGCCGATCTGAACTCTTCCATATCTCTAGCCGATTCTTTTGAATTAGGATCCTTCCATGTATGCTCGTCAGTTGGTTTGGGCCATCGTAGTACTTTATTTTGGCCCGTTTCCTTCAAGGCCCAAACCATCTTTTCAGCCCATCGGCTTTTGCCAAATCTTGGTGTCAACATATGCCCCCAATTTTGTGATATAATATTTATGTCCTAAAATTATCGGTCTTGCATTCCATCTTAATGACGTCACCGGCCGAAAAGACCCTCCACAGCCGCCTGCGTTGAATTGCACGAATATCACCGGCCTCAGTGGCTGCACAGCTTCCTTATTAATTCTTGCGACAACGCATACTGATTCGCTTCGACTTCGGCATCATTGCATGGCAACACCTCTTCGCATTCCCGATTTTGTCTCCACCCGTGGGATTCGTTTCGGCTTCTGCACCACCGCATGGCAAACCTCTTCGTATCCTCGATCCTGTCTTCTCTCGCGACGCTTCAACTAGCCCGTTTCCCCTATAAATAGGGACGACGATGATGGTTTTTACCACACCACTTTTCATGACCAGAGCTTAAAACTCCATTGCCCTTGCAATAAACTTCTTTCTTCATCATGTCGGCTAACTTCTCTTTAGGCTCTTCCTTTTTTTATCCCTCTACCTTGTTTGAAGAGTCTGATGCCCACCCTGATAGTGACACCAACATTGAGCCCATCGGCTATCCCACCGATGAGCACAACGACTCAGCCATCGCCGTAGCCCTCCAAGCAGAACTCTTTGCCGAAGTTAAGGCAAAGGAAGAAATCGCCAATGATGCGACTATTGCAGTCAAATTTGAGCCCATCAGCTATCCCACCGATGAGCACAACGACTCAGCCATCGCCGTAGCCCTCCACAAGGACTACAATGCTGCCAATATTGCCGCCGATGCGATGCTGGTGTTGTGGCCCCTCGCCGTCAGAGAGAGAGAAGGGGACGGTGAAGCGGCCACGGCAGCCAAGGAAGGAGGTGGAGAGGATCGAGATGTGGATCCCGACATCGCCATCCTTCCTAGGACCGATGCCCTCTACGCCATCGTCGTCCCCAATGATCAGGATGACCAACCGGCGCCACCACCAAGCCCTATAACCGATCTTGCGCTACTACACTCTCCGGCCAGCTCCTCCGACAGCAACCAAGGTGGCGGTGGACATTTCGTCATCAGCTGCAACCATGACGGGAACAAGCGTCACCGATACTTTTAGGGTTTAGATTGACTTTTGTAATGTAGTTGATAGGCCTTTTGTAAATTCTAGCCTTTGAGCTTTTCAATGAAAATCGGCTTCTCAATGGCAAATCCTCTTTTAACCTCAAAAATGCATCGGCTTTTACAGCTATCGTCAACTTATGTAGTCGACAATTCCTTTTTATTGATCTCATCAGCCAATATGCGCCTCAAATTCCGCAAATAATTTCATCGACTTGCAACCGATTCACAACTTGTTCTAATCTCTGTCGTTGAAATCTTTAGATCCGCCGTTCACTCGTAATGGCAAGTTGGGATCTTACCGCGCATCTTTCCCCCGCCGCAGTGAAACCCTAGTTTTTCACGATGACTATAATTACCGGGATCGTCCCCTATCATTTTCATGCCTCCAAGCTTCCAAGCCCTTAGTTATCAGCTTTCACATCCACATCGACTTGCAATTCCTTCCTCTAAACTTAAGCATTTTTTCTCCCTATCCTCCATTCAGTAATCATGTCTCATGTACTTCTTTCGATTCCTAATTTTCCTCATATCTTCACCCTTGGTCCGATGGGAAATCTCACTCCATCGGACATCATCAACTTGGATGTTCCTCATCTCCATTTGTTTGCCATGGATGCAAATGTAGAAGGCTGGAAAGATAGCTTTCGAGCCTAGCCGATAGAACTAGTTGGCTGGAAGAACTAGTTCATTAGGGTATCGGCTGTTAACAAGTTTGAATGGGAAGAAATAGGGATAGCCGACTGCCTACTTCTTTCCTTATCCAATCCCACTACTAATGAATCTATGCTAGCGGCCATCAGCTACTTCTGGTCTGATACGTTCAACGCCTTTATGATTAAGCCGGGACCAATCGGACTCCTTGACGTCGCTATGTTGTGTGGTCTTAGACTTGATGGGGAGCAACCGTCGGCCAATGAGCACTCGGTTTCCCACAAATTGATCTCAAAAAGGGAAAGGGTGGCTCTGATACATAGATGACAATAATCTTGGAGAAGGCCCAGTATCGAATAAAGAGCATGTCGCCTTTCTTAACATGTGGCTGGACCGCTTTATGTTTTGTGGAGCGTCTCTTGGTCTAACGCAAATATACCAAGGTCTTGCTGAGAGGTTGCTTTGTGGAGGACGAGTGCTTTTGGCCAAGTTACTCCTAGGATCGGCTTATCAAATGATGCACATCATCCGATCTAGGCTGTACACACAATTTCATCAGCTGTGGGAGACCCCTATGAACTCCTAGATCTCCTTCCCCATCGAAGATATACCGGAGAAAGAGGACATGGAGAATAGACCAAGCCAATCCTTTGGGGAGGTCTCATCCTTAGACCAAGGCTCAGCCAGACTTCACGCGTCGGCCATAGCTAAATACTTTGATTTCTTTTTTCACTTGGCAACTGACGAAGTCCTAGCTCACTCCCTCTTTTGCTATCAAGAAGCAGAAGAGTTCCCAATCCCCTACTTCTTTCGCCTCCCTGATAACCTCAATGAGGAATCGCGAAAAATGTTGAAATACTTCATTTCTCCTTGTACTCTAGTCGTCGGCTTAAACATTCGAAACAGGACCTTTAAACCCTCTTATGAATTCTATCATCCTTTCGTCTATGCCCAACAACTTGTCTTTGGGCAAGTTGTCCCTGACTTGATATTGAACCGATGACTCCAGCCTCAACTCCCATCGGCCAAGAATACCATTAGTGCATTCTTGACTTGGCCGATGATTTATTTTGCACTGATCTTCCATCACTCTGCCTTGGAGGCAAAACCTCTCTTCCTTTTAGGCAATGGTGGCAGCCCATCTCGGATGTCATCTTCCCAGTTGATCTCCCCAACCGGCTTTACCTAGATCTCCCCAACCTCCTCGAAGAGGCTCTTCACAAGAGATCCAAAAGCCTATCGCTGAGGAGGACGAGTCTTCGCCTAGTTCTTCCGGTTCTTTTTCGGGTAGCCGACTGACTTCCTAACTTCCTTTGTTAATTGTACGGTACCTTAAGCTGATTTTAAACCCTTCATGTTGCTTTTTTAGGCGGATCAGACCAAGAAGGCTCCTACTGGAACTATTGGCTACTCATTAGCCAACCTATATCCCGACGCCCCTACTCCTTCCAAGTTGGCGGCGAAGAAGGGCAAGGCCAAGAGTAAATCCTCACCACATTGGCTTTCATCCATATATTGCTTTACCATCTTTCTAAACCGATATGCCATCTATAGACACCAAACGCCTGGCGCCTAAGAAGGATGCCCTGAAGCTAAAGAAGAGCAAGACAGGCCCCACCGTTTCTGTGACCGCTGATGTGATGGAGGGCGTAGCTGAATCTCACTCTTAAAGATCGGCTCCTCAAGAGGTATGTCGTGGACATCCAAAAGATAGACGTTCCACGTAGCACAACTACCCAAGAATCAGTTGCGCTCAGAGAAGATACCAATATGCATCGTTAACTAGCACAATATGAGTTATTTGATAATTGAAATAGTCTGTAAAGCTAATTTAAACAGCCACTATAATACTTACGTTATTAATTTACAACCAGAATGACCACTCTACACCCACAATCAATGCCAGAGCGTAGGAGTGACCTAGATTTCACATCACTCTTCCGGACCAATGCCCTTTTCTTCTGTCTCATGCAGGGTCTTCTATCTCATAGTTTTGACCTAAGACTGCCCGTTGGAATGGGTAGCCCGCATGAAAGGCGGGTGAGTACACGAGTACTCAGCAAATCATATGTTTGGTCAATTCTCAACTACCATGAGCTAAAGTTGTTAAATAATTAATTCACCAAACTCATATTTTTAATCTTTTAGTTACCAACATTGTACCCTATTTCTACCTATAGCACTAAAAGTACGCTACATGAACCTAGCGTAAAAATGAGTACCTATAATAGGAGAGCATTTATAACAGAAAATTAAATCTACTTATGTCCAAATCACCGGAATCACCCATTAACACAGCTTCATATACCGGAAGCACAGTACAGCGGTGATTTAGGGATTTTAGTTCTGCAGAACCTACCCAGCTTTACCATACAATACAACGGCTTAGCTAGGGTCGAAGCACCTAAGACCTGAGTTGTTCCATTGGACTAGCTTCCGCCCAGTGAGACCCCGTCCATTCTCTGACCATGGGAATTTATAGGCCGATAGGTTTTGTCATTCCATAGAAGAGTGGTTCTCAGCTGTTATCGAGACTTGACAGGGGAACTGAGGCTACCATACCTAGCTATCAGCGACTTATTACAACCGCAGAATACCTCATCCAACAGTCCAAAACATTTCTATGTCCGATTTCTCTGTTGCATGGAAGGGCAAAATTATATTATGTCACTACGACACAAGAGTAGTATCCTTATGGCATCGGGCAGGAACATATACGACATAGTGCACCCTATGGGGACTATCAATTATTCAATCATCTTTAGTTTCATACTAGAGTCATCATTTTCCTCTGCCCTCAGCATGAAATAGCACTAATCTCAATGTTATCTAACTATTTTATTTAACTCAAATCTTTTGATCTTAAATGATATTTATTTTATGATTATATCCTTACAAGGTGAAAATGGCCTAAGCTGACAAGGCTCTTCATCGTCCTGAATAGAGTTTGTCTATCGCCAAACAAATTTTATTTCTTTTTATTTGGTCCTTGTCAAGATGAACATGGTCTACAATTGACAAGGGCATCCTGCCTCCATGAACAAAAAATAACAATCACTACTCAAATCATACCTAAATTGTCTAACAGGTTTTTCCTATGTTTAAAGTATCTATGTGAGACAAATTTTATAGGATTCTATAGCACTGGAGTTGATAAATGATCAGAGGTCATGCGACTTGCCTTTTAGGGTCAAGGCCTCTCGTTTGTTAATGTTGTCGGGGATTTTTCCATGGCATCGGCTGTCTTCCTTCTAATCTCAATGCCATTGAACTTTCCTTCCTCTGATCACCTTTTTTCATCTTCTATTCAAGTCTTGCTCTGCACTGATTTAATTCCATGTTCTATAAATGTATTCATAAATGACAGATTAACACCAGCATGCTACGCATAGAACTTTAAGGTTTATATTTTAAAAATATTCCCAAAGGTTTTGTAAGGTTTTATAATGCAAGAAATATCAAGTTCTATATTTGTATGAAAATCTGAACTATGAAGATATGCACCAGATATCTACCAAGCATATGGGTATGGGATTTTGGTTAAAATGGTACTCCAAAAGATGTTTAATGTATTTATATGTTTAATTTGAATATAACTTATAAATAGATAAGAACATACGACTTTTAGAAACGTGGTAATGCATTATATAGATTTTATATGCATCTTAAAATGTCTTATAATGTATATACTAGATTTGTCATTAAGTTTTAATATTCCAAAAATCTCATTTTAAAATAATCCCTTTATTTGGTTTAAATGCCCTAAGTGGGTTAATTTATAGTTTACACATATTCTGGTTATTACATATAATTAAAATTCATATTTAGTTTATTTTATTATTCTAAATATTTTCTATTTGGGCATTGTTCATAAAACTGGTAATAAAACAGGTGAACCGGTCTCAAAAAGGAAAAACCAGCAAAACCGGAATGGTTTTCTGCTCTGTCTTCTTCTTTCTCTGCTCTTCTTCTCTGGCGAGGCTTTGGCGACGGATTGTGACCACTACGGTGCATCTCCGGTGACATTCTTGGGCTCTAAGAGTTTCTGGGGTCAACACGCGGGACGTGTTATTTGCATGCATGGTGGAGGACGCTTGGTTTTGCTAGAATTGAGCTCGAAGCGGAGCTAGGTGGCAATGTAATGGCGGCACAGTGCTGTGGTGGTGGTCTTGGCCAAGGGAGGACATGGTGGTGGTTGTGAAGGTGTCAAGAAGCTAGATGTTGACATGGCATGGCTCGGGGACACGGGTGGTGTCGGCAATTGCTCAACGGAGCCGTAGAAAAGGGCAAAAAGGGGTGGCTTGCTTTGGTGGCTTTGTAGCCAAATTGGTAGGTCAGGGAGCTTCTAGAAGACCATTGGCTTCCTAAGGGCGAGCTCGTAGCAGTCTGGCCATGCGGTGAAAGTTCGGGCGACGCTCAGCCATGGCACGACGGCGTTCCGGCGGGTTTGGGATCAGTTGCTTGGGTGTGGGAGCATCCTAGGAGCATGAGCAAGCTACGGCGATGGTTTTGGCAGAGAATGTATGTAGCGAGCTAGCCACGTGAGCTCTGAAGCTCGGGGCGGCGGCTCCAATGGCGGCGGTGGCCTGAGCCAAAATTAGACGGCGCAAAGCTTGGAGAGGCTAATGGAAGATTCTAGGATGGTCAGGGACACATGGAGTCGAATCAATTTGGACAATACACGCCTAATTTCTAAAGTTGGCCATGGTGGCAAAAATTAGGGAAAAACGGCGAATAGGGCTTGGCTTTCCCATGCGCGAGCGGCGCTGCGGCTGAACTAGGAGGCGACGGCGGTGGCTTTTGGTCGTGCTAGGCATGCGGATGAGCTCAAGGAGCCACACAGCTACTCGGTGCGGGGATGAGCGGCGCACAGACGCGCGCGAGGTAGTGGCAGCACAGACAAGTTGGCTCAATCAGAACGACGTCGAAGGCGTATTTCCCAAAAAGGAAAGCGCCTTAGCTAGGAAGCTTCCTGAAAGGGTAAGTTTCCAGATAATAGGAAAAAATAAATTTTTTTTATTAGATGAAAATGCAATTAAATGCTAGAAAACTATTTCTAACTCAGAAAAATAAAATAAAAATACCCCTAGGTTTATAAAATTATTATTAACTCAAATATATGTTTTATTGATGATTTGACATTAATTTATTTTCTATAATTTTTAAATCATGTCATTATGCTTTTATTAGTCACAAATAGTTTTAATTATCAAAAAAATAAAAATATATTTGAGTTAATAAAGATATTAATATTTTATTTATTTGATTTAATGTTTTAACGATATTTATTTTATGCATTTTTGAATATCATTCAATGCCCTTTATTGTTTACAAATTTTAGAATTATCAAAAAATATAATTTAATTATAAGTATTCCATGTTAAAATTTAATTAATATATTGACACGATTTTATTTTATGTGATTTTTAATTATCCTTATAGATGCTCTAAATCTTTAAATGTCCATTTAAGCGTTGGGAAAAATATGACAAAATTTCTATGTTCCTATAAACATGCATACATACAGTTATGTGTTTTAATTGGATTTTTATCCTCAATTTTAAGAGGTTCCTTTGAATGTTTGTCAAATATAATTTGGATGCTATGCTTGATCTTTTTAAAAGATTTGGAGCTGTAGGAGTTTAATTTTCTATAAACCTTATTCTATTCAATTTTGGATTACTATTACATATAGGGTTCATGGACACTAGATTATATAGTGTTTGGAAACTTAGGAGGTTTGGTGTATATGCATATATACTCTTGTCTGGTCTAGGGCAAGAACTATAGGATAGTACTTCTAGTTTGTCTCAAGATTAGGTTCCACTAAATGTGAGGGTCATGGTATGGTCCGAAGGGTTTAATAACTCGCCTAAGAAGAGGTTACCTAAGTTTACTAATAACTCACATGGATTGGATATACCCCTCTTGTCGCATGAACTATAGAATGACATAATAAGGGCCATGAGATACAAAGATCCCTATTGACGAAGAGGTGACATTAGAGAGGTAACTATGGCTAGGTTTCAGGGCATATGGAGGTCCTAGCATATTTAGACTTGGGTTCATCTGGAGAAATGATCAAGGGTCACATAGAAGTTAGGTGATGGGAAAAGAGCACAAGGCGATGGTGATTTGTCCAAAAAGGTAAGGTGTGACGGGAAGACAAGGGATGTGGCATATTGTATGCAGATTAGTGTAAGGGGTGGTCAATGGCAACATGATCAACGGCAAAAGAAAGGGATGTCCCCTCAAAAAGTTATATCTAGAACTCCTACTAATCTAATGACATAATTCTAGATGATTTTAATAGCTAAGATTTTAGTTTATGAAACAAGTGTCACTTATTGCATAAAAATTCTTAGAAAGCTTTGCAAAATAAAGAAATTGTCCTAATGACCTCTAGAAGACTTATCATGTTTAATGCATGCAACTTATGTTTTAATTTACAAAAAAAAAATTTATACCCCAAATTTTGGGATGTTACAGTTATGAATAATGAAAATAGGGTTAAAGTAAAATAGAAGAGAGAGATACGTGAGGATTGAAAAAATAGGGTCAGAGTTGTAGAGGTGAATAGCAAAATGGGGTTGTGAATAGGAGAAAATAGTAGGTGAATAGTGAAATAGGAACAGCGTTGCACATGGTCTAAAAGTATCTCGTTGCACATGGTCTAAAAGTATCTGTGGTGCTGCCTTTAAACTGCTTCTAGCAAGTAAACTAAGTGTTGATCGTCTAAGAGCATCCTCGGTATTGCCTTTAAACTGCCTCTAGCTTAGAAGCAACCACTCTGCCATACTTGTGTGGTTCCACCTATAAGTCATACTTGATGATCATTTGTATTTCTTTTAATCATTCATGCTGCCTCCACCTTAGAGGTTGCAACCTCTAAGCATCTCGGGAAGTGACACTAAGCCTTAGAGGATAGTTGTGGGTGTATCGTGGATGCTCTAATGATGTTGGCCATGTGGCTATATGTATTTCCAATGGATTGGATTGCCTCAGGGTGGGTTCTTTTCAACTTTTCTTATCTACTTATTTGTTTTATCTCGTCATTTCGAGAATTTTTCGAGATAGCCTCGAGAGCCGGTTGACCTCCAATTTTGGGGTTTAGAGAGCTTATAGACACGTCTACGAGATAAAAAAAAACCGACTCAAAAAGTAATAAAAAATGAGATAAGTCAGCTTATCCGACTTATCTCGTGTCTTATTTGACTTATCTCACTTTTTTTATTACTTTTGAGTCGGTTTTTTTTTATCTCATAGGCATGTCTATAAGCTCTCTAAACCCCAAAATTGGAGGCCAACCGGCTCTCGAGGCTATCTCGAAAAATTCTCGAAGTGACGAGATAAGGCAAATAAGTAGATAAGAAAAGCTGAAAAGAATCCACCCTCAAGAGCACACAACTTGAGTTCCACAGGACTCTTTCTCTATAACAACTGATTGTGTGTACTGTGTGCATGAGAGGCTTTGTCCAGCAAATAAAATAGCTTAATTAGAGTATGTATAATGGGACATGTCAATTGTCGAAGCCGTCTACAAGATGTGCTATTTTATCTTGTAGCTGATGTGGAAGAGAGAAGAAAGCCGTCTCTATGTGAAAAGTGAACTCCATCACAAAACCAAATAACCTAGCTACAGAGAGAGAGGGATTGTGCAGTTTAAAGACAACTATAGAGTTAACGCATCTTGTGTTTTTAGGTGATGTGATTACTAGAGACAGTTAACGTATCTTGTGTTTTTAGGTGATATGATATATTACTAGAGACAGTGGCCGACTCAACCAGTGTATATACCGTATCTAAAAAGTAAAATGCAAGTTCGCTAGACGAGACAACAGGATAGATATGTGTAGTTTACTCTTATTTAAATATCTTATCTGAACCCAATGTTCACTGCCCATTTTTCAAAACCTCGCCCATATGCCTGTCTGAATTGTTGTTTCTGGTAAAAGCAGTGCATCCATTTGTGCTATTTTTTGGTGATACAACAAGTATCTGGTGCTTGTTGAAAGAGAGCGATTTCTACAAAGGCAATCGCCGATGATCTGCACAAAAGGGAGTGCCACCTTTTTTTTTTTTTTGAAAGAGAGTGCTACCTAGTTGGCAACGTATGTGATCTGCGCGATCTTTGTGAATCTGTTAAACGGTTCTAGCATTCTACCAGCTGCTCAAAAGATGCTGAAATCTGTTAAACGGTTTCAGCAGAAACGAGTCAAAGACTAGATCAAAAAGAAAAATAATGGTTGGCTGGGAAAAGTACAAAGGACATTATTTTTTTGAAACCGAGCAAGATTTGCTTCATTTAATTAGAAGAAACAAAATACAGAAATGTGGAAGCTTTGTACAGAACAAAGAAAAGCAACAGCAACATCAGGCAGCTGAGGGCTTCATCTTTTTTTAACTTTATTTCAAAATGTTCAATGAATTGGATAAGTATTTACAGATTCAAGATTATTCCCGACACCTTGGGGCAGGCACTTCTCTACAAGTTGTACAAAAGGAAACATCCAGGAACTTCCAACTACAAAATGGTCCATTCACTCTCATCAAATGGCCCCAGCGCAGATAAAGGAGTTGGCGGCGGCACCTCTGGTGCTTTTGAATTCTTCTTTTAAAATATGGAAACCTTCTTGTCAAGAAGGTTTGAAAACAATTTTGTATTCTTTTCCTCCGATGATTTTTTCTCATCCTTCGATGCACGCTTCCAGAGAGGTTGACGATCTTTGCTAATAAAGTTGAGCTTGAGTTTA